>BHFT01061552.1:0-17222 GCA_004320025.1 Laticauda laticaudata
CCACACAAGTAAAAGATCAGCGAAGGAGGGGAAAAAACTCCAGAGAAGTTCCTGAGACAGAAAGTCCAGTCCTGCCAAGGATTTAATAAGGGTTAACAGAGAGGCAGTTTCTGAAAGCAACACCAGAATGTTTCCTTCCTGCCTTCCTTACAGGATTAGACCAGTAATTTCTTCTAACAAGCGGTTCTCCCAACTGCTTAGAATGTTAACAACCGGTTCTAGCGGATAGGTGCAAATTAGTAGAATCCCACCCCTGTTTCCAACTCCATTATCCTGTTCTTCTTTTTAGAAGCCGTATTTCCTTTTCTTGGGGAGTTGACTTCTCTGTCTGCTCTCCTTGAATGCAGCTGACAAGGCACCAGATCATGGGCCAGTCTCTTCTCCTGGCTGACAGTCTGTGCAGTTCGGAAGTCCTGCCTGACCTTTAGCCTGACCCATCTTTCCAGTTGCATTATTTCATCTGTTCACCCCAGTCCCTGCCCTTTAAGGCAGGAGAAAATAAGTCTTCTATGTGACAATCTTTTTTCCCCCAAGAGGACGCTTGCTATCACAATGCCATCATGAAATTGGCTGCTACCCCCCCCATCTCTCTCTCTCTCTCTCTCTCTCCTGCTTCTGTTAGTCCCTTTTCCCAATCCCCTCCCCAATCTTCCAATGTCCCTCCAAGGCTGACAGTGACGAATCCTGGTAGGTTTTTCATTCCTGGAGGTACACATCAGGGAAAAGAGTATAACAGAGTGCAGCTGAGGACAACGGATCTCTGTCACTCCCTGCTAGGTTGGGGAAAACAAACATAGGCTTTCTCCTAGAGGGACAGAAGAGGAAAAATAGCCAGGAATGGACCTCAGGGAGGAAACGGCTGCACACTGAGTAGGGCTGGAAGGCGCTGTCTGAAATCCTTGCTTTGTCATTGCTTTGGGTGAGCACTATTAATGTCATCCACAGATGCCCAACAAATCTGACCACAGGCTGCAGTTTTCAGATAGGAAAACCCTTTTGGGGGGATAAGCTTACTTTTTTTGGGTGTGTGTGGAGATTATTCAGGAAATTTATTGCCACCCATCTAGTGTCATGCCCCTGTCAGAGTCTGAATCCAAAGAGGAAAATGAACAGCTGACAGGGAATGGGAGTGTGGCTCCGTTAGCTATGGAGGGAACTGGGGAAGGGCAAAGTCCGGCTGGACAGAGCAGGGAAGAGGTAGAACAAAGGAAAGGAAGTTCAGAGGAAGACTCAGGCCCACCTCCTCTTCATCCTAGGCCATGCAGGGAGGAATGGAGAAGGGAGCAATGTGGGCTGCATGGCTTACAGGGGAGGAAAGGGCCCTGATTCCCTTCATTAGCCATACCTGGGAAGAGAGTTTAAAAGAGAGGCATGCTGAGTGCTGGGAACAAACATGAGTGTATCTTGTGTTGACTTTGCTTATCTGTGTTCCTGGCATCTTCCCAACCATGTGGAGTTATTGCCATGCCTTCACATCTGGAATTGTTGCTCATGCCTTGCAAACTAATTACCTCATCTTGCCTTGATTGGACTTATAATTACAGTTTGTATTGACCACATTTTGGACTTGATTCTCTGCAGCGAAAGGCTGTTCCTGGGAGAGTTTTTCTCCAGCCCAGAAGGTAACCAGGACATTGGGGGCAAAGTTGGAATGAATAAAGGGACTCCTACTGATTTTCTGACTGTGTTGCCTTTGTGCCACACCCCTTTGAGGCATCACAGCTAATCCCAAATTCTTGTTTCAATATAGCTAGTTCTCGACATACATCCCTTTCTCTAGTGACTGTTTGAAGTTACAATGGCACTGAAAAGAGTGGCCATTATGACCCTAGGATGCTGGCAGCAATAAACCATAATAAACCATTAGCACCAGTCACTGGTATTTGTGATACATTTTCAAATGTTCAGTTGACTGAGCTTCATGTTTAATGAATAAAAGAGATAATAATAATAATAATAATAATAATAATAAATAATAATAGGAGTGGAGGAGGAGGAAGAGGAGAGGAAGAAGAAGAAAGAAAGAGAAGAAGAAAGGAAATAATGGTGGTGAAGGAGAGCAGATGGAGGAAAAGTAGGAGAAGAAGCAGAAGCAGGAGACGAAGCGATAAGGAGGAAGAAGAAGCAGATGATGGATGATGAGAAGAAGGAAGATGAGAAGAAGGAAAAAGAAGAAGAGGAGGAGGAGGAGAAGAAGAAGAAGAAGAAGAAGAAAGAAGAAGAAGAAGAAGAAGAAGAAGAAGAAGAAGAAGAAGTCGTCTCTGACTTACTGCAGCTTCACCAGTTCTCTTCCACGTATGGATGTTCAGTTTCAAACAGCCAGTGTTGAGTGAAAAGGCCTCTCCTACCCTTTCCAGTTTTGCTGCCTCAGCCTGCTTCATGAGTAATGAGGGCCTGCAGGCAACACCTCGATATTTCTTTTCTTTCTTTCTTATTCTACTTGTTTTCCTGGAATTAACGCAGCCGAGGGCACTTTGTAAGTGCTGGAAACAGAACAATCCTGAAAAAAAGGAAGAAAAGGATCGGTAGGGGAGAAGGAATGAAAAATGCAAACAAGATTGGCTAAAACATTCAGCCAAAGCTCTCTGAGAGAGAGAGAGAGAGAGAGAGAGAGAGAGAGAGAGAGAGAGAGAGAGAGAGAGAGAGAGAGAGAGAGAGAATCTGTCCAAGTAAGATAAATTATCCTTCAATTTTTCCATGTCCTCTGGACCAAAATCCCTCCCCGACATTCATATGGCTCCTATTTTGTCCAAGAAAGACACTGAAAACCTGGCTCTTTTCCCAGGACTTGATGTAGGGGAGCAGGGGAGCCCTGCGAGAGTTTGTTCTGCAAAACCTACAGCATAGAGGATTTTGGAGGTCATCTAGTCCAACCCCCTGCTGAAGCAGGAGGTGCTATGCC
Organism: Laticauda laticaudata; assembly: GCA_004320025.1. Taxonomy (NCBI): domain Eukaryota; kingdom Metazoa; phylum Chordata; class Lepidosauria; order Squamata; family Elapidae; genus Laticauda; species Laticauda laticaudata. The sequence continues at coordinate 2,903 of BHFT01061552.1, forward strand.
ATTCTGGACAAATGGTTCTCCCTCCCTGAGAGAAAAAAATTTCCTCCCTTCCCTACCCGTTTCCTCCCTCCCTCCCTTCTTCCTTCCTTCCTGAGAGAAAACATATATTCCTTCCCTTTTCTTCCCTTTTCCTCCTTCCCTCCCTCCCTTCTTCCTTCCTTCCTTCTTTCCTTCCTTCCTGAGAGAAAACATATATTCCTTCCCTTTTCTTCCCTTTTCCTCCCTCTCTCCTTCCTTTCTTTCTTCCTTCCTGAGAGAAAACATATATTCCTTCCCTTTTCTTTCCCCCTCCCTCCCTTCTTCCTCCCTCCCTCCCTTCCTTCTTTCCTGAGAGAAAACATATCTTCCTTCCCTTCCCTTTTCCTCCTTCCCTACCTCCCTTCCTTGCAGAAAAACATCTCCTGCTTACTTCATAACTATCTGAAAACTCTTTGATTCGATCAAAATGGGGGGCTTTCCCCCAAAGATCAGGTCCTGCTTCCATGCTCCATGGTAACCCCATATAGTCAACGCACCCCCATGTTTTCTGCCTGCTTTTATTTTTGACAGCCAGTGGTTATGTCAGCCTATAGCTGTCTCTGGACGTAAAGCTCTTATTGGAATGGATGGATGTTTTTCTCTGAGCAGTAATTGGTGTCATTACCAGATCTCTTGCAGTGGTGGTGGTGGGGAGGGAAGGGGTCTGCCCCATTTTTTCCAGCAGGATAAATATACACCATAAGCATGGAAATGGGTTGTTATTTTCTGTAATGTTTTTTTTTTGAAAGATGTACGTTGGAGTTCCTGCTAAGGACATGGTGTGCAATTCATAACTCAAGACAGGCCAGCCCTGTTCTGTGGTTAGGAAATGAACCAGAGAGCCAGGATGCAAATAATATATGAGATCTTTTGATTTGTTATGTCCAATTAATGTCCAGGCATAGACCCCATTCCAGGTAATTTGTCTTCAGAGAACATCAAGTTCTGTTTAAGAAGAGGGGAAAAAAAAGGAGAAGCTGGTTTCTAGTCCATAAGGATGCACAGTGGTGCTGCCTCGAACCTGGATGTTGGATGTATACTCCGAAACCTGTATTATTATTTTAGTTCACAGCTAGATGTTCAGAATGGACTTGGAGTTGAAGTCCACAAGTCTTAAGGTTGCCAAGGTTGGAGACCCCTTGGAGGAAGACGAACAGCCGACAGGGAGCGGGAGTGTGGCTCCATTGGCTGTGGAGAAAACTGGGGAAGGGCAAAGTCTGGCTGGGCAGAGCAGGGGAGAGGTAGAACAAGGGAGAGGGGGTTCAGAGGAAGACCCAGGCCCACCCACTCCTAATCCTAGGGCACACAGTGGCTTATTGAGAATATAAGAATTGAGGTAGATGATGAAGGTTTAGGTCTTATTTTCTTTGGGGGAGAGGGTGAGGGGCTTCATTCCTTCGGTTTCTATGCTGCTCATCTCGGCCCATAGGAATTGATCAACTCATTTTTTTAATCCACCTTGGTTATGCCAGATTCTGGGCTGTTGGCCAGGAGAATTTGCAGGATTCTAGATGCAGAAATGTTGCAGGGGGGGAAGACTAGGAGGAGCATAATGCAAACATTGGAAATTCTCCAAGACTGACTGACTGACTTTCTTTCTTTCTTTCTTTCTTTCTTTCTTTCTTTCTTTCTTTCTTTCTTTCCTTCTTTCTTTCTTTCTTTCCTTCTTTCTTTCTTTCTTTCTTGGATCCTGCTTTGCTTTGGTAAATATTCACCTGGCTTGCAGAAATGGGTACGAGGTCCCTTCCCTGCCAGACTTCGAATCCCTTAGACATGAAGAAGAAATTCTTCTTCAAATCAGAAGGAAAAAAAGACTCGCGGTCCACCCGTGAGTGTTATGATGTCATTTACTCAAGCCTCATTCCCACTGCAATCCACTGGCCCCCTGCCCCTCCCCCTCCCCAAAAAAAGGTGAATTTTACCTTTTAATCACTGCCTTCTTCGTGATTTGATTATTTTTGGCTAGAAGGGAGGGGAGTTACTCTGGATTCTCTCCCTTTTTGCTTTTCCTTGCTGAGAAGGGTAAATAGGGAATGCCGATTTGCATGGCACTCTGAGCTTAGCCTTGAGAGGAAGAAGAGCACTTTCTGTGTGTGTCTATGTCTGTCTGTCTGTCTGTGGATTATTCCACAGAATGTCTCAAAGGTGCTTTTTCAGGAGGCAACTGGACTTTCTTGTTTTTTTTTTTCTTTTGAAGACGTTTCACTTCTTTTCCAAGGAGCTTCTTCAGCTCTGACAGGACGGTGGGGAAAGGAAGGGTTTATATTCTTGGCGAGAATTTCTACAGACTTTGAGCTACACAATTTGGGATGAACACCCTTGGGACGGTGTGGGAGTAGGAATGAATTTCCAGGAACCAGGAGGTGACCCTGAGGACACAGATAAACCTCTCCAAGTGGCCTCAATGACCCTCTAAAAGGATGCAAATGATCAGCTGTCTGTCTGCAAGGAGCATAAATCCTTCTGTTCCCCATCATCCAGTCAGAGCTGAAGAAGCTTCGCGGGTGAGAAGCGAAATGTCTTCAAAAGGAAGAACAAGAAAGTCCACTTCAGAGGTGGCATTCAGCAGGTTCTGACCAGTTCTGGAGAACCGCGATCGGAAATTTTGAGTCGTTCACAGAACCAGCAAATCCCAACTCTGACTGGTGATTTTCCAATATCCTTCCCTTGCCACGCCCACAGAGCTGGAAGTAAAAAAAAATTGAATCCCACCAGTGGTCCAGTTGCCTCCTGAAAAAGCACCGGGATGACTAAGAATCTCTACAGAATTCCATATTTAACTCTTAAATATAACCTGGGCCCCACAACATTGCTATTTTCCTGCAACAATAGCTGTTCGTCTTTCAACTGGTCTATACAGTTTGATGTAGTGGTTAAAAATGCCGGGTTGGAAACCAGGAGACAGTGACTTCTAGTCCTGCCTTAAGCATGACAGCCGGGTGGGGGACTTTGCCAGTCACCAGGTGGAGGTGAGTTCTAATCCTGCCTTAAGGATGAAATCTTTATCGCCCTCTTTTTTTTAGATGTCTAGAGGGGAAAAAAAAATTGAAAGAAAAAAAAATCCACTGAGATCCAACCCTGAAATCAAGTGGATTAGAAACAAATTAAATTCACTCGGTGTGGGTGACAGTTTTTGAAATGTCACCAAATGTTCAATCACACACTTTTTTTAAGCCTGCAGGGAGAAGTCTGAATGAAAAACATATGTTGGGGGAGGGAAGTGGGGGAAATACATCAAGAATCCCTGCTAGGGAAAATTATCCAGACCAGACAAATGAGTCATTTTGAATAAGATTTTTTTTTTCTTGTCCATCAAGAAGATGAACCGGAATACTTCTTTATTAATGGGGTTAGGAAAAACGCTGGGTTTATACTGATAAACAGTAGTATATTTCAGAGACCAATGCAGACAGGAAGTAGTAAATTTCAAGGGGGGAGAGGAGGAGGAAGAGGAGAGAGGGAGGAAGGAGAGCACAGGAAGAAGGGTGGAAGGAGGAGAGGAGGAGGAAGAGGAGAGCACAGGAGAGAGGGAGGAAGAAGAGGAGGAAGAGAAGAGGAAGAGAGGAGAGGAAGAGGAAGAGGATGAAGAGGATGAATAGCAAACTGATGAACTGAATTACTGTGGCAGTGGGAGCACCATGGAAATAGCTGGACCAAGTTAGAGACGGATTGTCATGGAGAAAAATCTATCTGTGTGGTGGTGAAGAACAGACCACAGTCTGATGGCACATAATCAATCAATCAATCAATGAAAAGAGATTAATGAAGCTATTCCCTGGTGATGGATATCTTACAGCATCCTAAATCAACTTTGGAAGCAGGATTTGCAAATATCAAGTAGATAGCGGTTAGTCTCCAAAAAGCAGCTGGATTTTGCCTTTTTCCCTTATAATTTTGACTCATCTTTGGCAGTTTTGAAGGCTTGGACCTGAACCTGAAAGCTGACACTGCTTTCCAGATGCTGAGTTTTGAAATTAGTCTAATAAACCTTCAAAGTCTGCTTCTCTCATTTGTTTCGCGTCTGTAAGTGTACATTTAGTGGAACTTTTAAAAATAGAGAAAGAAGAACGTCTTTAACTTGAAAAGTTATTCTTTGAAGTGATCCTTTTAGAACACATGATTGGGCAGAGAATGGACAATTTCTTGGGCTTTTTCCTTTAGATTTTTTTTAGCATGTTCTCATGGGTTATTCTATTCTGTTCTGTTCTATTCTACTCTACTCTACTCTACTCTACTCTACTCTACTCTACTCTACTCTACTCTACTCTACTCTACTCTACTCTACTCTACTCTACTCAATTCTACTCTACTCCTCTCCACTTCATTAATTCTATTCTATTCTATTCTATTCTATTCTATTCTATTCTATTCTATTCTATTCCATTCCATTCCTTTCCTATTTCTATTCCTATTTCTATTCTAAATAGTGTCCAATCTTTTCTTGAAAACCTCCAGTGATGGACTGCCCACAGTTTCCAAAGGCAAGTTATTCCATTAATTAATTTTTCTCCCTCTCAGGAAATTTCTTCTTACTTCCAAGTAGAATCACTCTTTAGGAGATAACTTCCCATTCTGTTTCTTAATATTAATATGGATTCATGCTGTTGAATTTTGTCCAAACCAGTCCCTTAGATTTTGACACCATGATATTCTTCTTCTCCTGCCTGGATCTCCTTTGTCTTCAATCTTTCCTCGGAGAGGATTAAGTGAAGTAGGGCTGTATTTTTCCATCACATATCCAAAATATTCTAACTTTTGAGTTTTTTTATGGTTTTCAAGATTTCCCTTGGCTTTCCCAAGCAGCTATTTCTGCATGCAACTTTTGAAACAGATTCTTTTTTTTTTTTTTGGAAGCTTCTTTGACCCACCAGAGGAGTTCGTGCTGGTCTTAGCCTGAAGGATCTTTCTCCCCGCAAAAAAGAAAGGCTGAATTCTCAAAAAAGCTCTCAGGTGGATTTCTTTAGATAAGCCAGGGTGGGTTCACTTTAGCATCTCTGCCTTCCAACTGATAATGATGTCCTGGAGGAACAGGAAAGATGTTGGTCTGTTGCAAGTGGCATTTGAGTGCACATTCCCCCTTCCCCCTTTTGGAGGCTGGGGGGGGGAGGCAGCCAGATGGCAGATGGCCTTTTAAGGCAGTCACTTGAGGTTGGGTCTCTAGAGAGAGAAGAAAAAAGAACCTTTAACCCTTCATCTTCTGGGAAACATGGCTAGAAAAAAACCCAGTGTGCTGAAGAAAGGAAATGAATTTTTAGCATGCTGTTTATTTGTATGAATCAGATCAAGATGTTTGGTTCTTTGAACACTGGTCCTGAATAGAATAGGAATAGAAATAGAATAGGAATAGGATAGAATAAGAGCAGGATAGAATAGAATAGAATAAGAACAGAACAGAATAAATAGAATAAGAGCAGAATAGAATAAATAGAATAAGAGTAGGATAGAACAGCATAGAATAGAATAGAATGAAATGGAATAGGAATAGGGTAGAATAAGAGCAGGATAGAATAGAATAGAATAGAATAGAATAAGAGCAGGATAGAAAAGAATAGAATAGAACAGCATAGAATAGAATAGAAAAGGAATAGGGTAGAATAAGAGCAGGATATAATAGAATAGAAAAGAATAGAATAGAATAAGAGCAGAATAGAATAAATGGAATAAGAGCAGAATAGAATAGATTAGAATAGAATAAGAGCAGAATAGAATAGAAATAGGATAGAAGGTTTTACTCCCCAAATTTCTCACCTAAGCAGAATTGTGTTCAGGGGTGGGATTCAATCTTAGCAACCAGTTCTGTGGGTGTGGCCTAATTTGTGGGTGTGACCCAATTTGCCAGTTCTTCAAACGCCACAGAATCGTAACAACCGGTTCTATAGAACCGGTCCGTACTGGTAGAATGCCACCCCTGATTGTGTTGTCATACTTCATCATGGTCTACCAGTAGCATTTCAGACAAATGGTTGTCCAGCCTCCCTCCCACCCACCCTCTTCATGATGGCCGCCATCTTGGCTTCTTTTCAAACTACAATTTAATCTGAAGTAGCTTTGGACCAACTAACAAAATGAAATTCCATGGAGAGAAAAGGAAAGTCCTTCACTAAGGCAATAAAAACCAAGAGGACACATAATTATATTGACTGGGTTGAAACCAGGCTCAATAGCAGGAACTGGGCGAGGGATCTTGGAGTCTTAGTGGACAACCAGCGAATAGGAGCCAGCCTGTGCAGCAGCAGCCCAAAAAGCTAATGCAATCTAAATTGCATTAACAGAGGAGACAATCCAGATCAGGAGAGGTACTACTACCACTCTACAAAGCCTTAGTAAGTGCCACACCTAGAGTACTGCATCCAGTTTTGGTCACCACACTTATAAAAAGATGTTGAGACTCTAAAAGAGTGCAGAGAAGAGCAACCAGGATGATTAGGGACTGGAGACTAAAGCATATGAAGAACAGTTGCAGGAACTGGCATGGCTATACTTAGGGAAGAGAAGGACAGGGGAGGCTGAGAGCATTTCCAATATTTGAAAGGCTGACCCAGAGAGGAGAGGGGGTCAAGGTATTTTCCAAGGCCAGAAGAAGGATAATGGATGGAAACTGAACAAGAAGAGATTCAACCTGGAAATAAGGAATTTTCTGATAGTGAGAGCAATTAACCAATAGAACAGAAGTTGTTGTTGGAATTGTGGAGCGTCTCCCTGGAGGCTTTCAGGAAGAAACTGGCTGCCATTTGTCAGAAATGGTGTAGAGTCTCCCACTTTGGGGGGGGGTTTGGACTAGATGACCTACAAGCTCCCTTCCAACTGATTATCTGTAAATTATCTGTAAACCTCTGGCTGTCCAGATAGAGAACTCTTCCCCTGGAGTACGTTCCTCGTTTGGCTAATAATCTCTTCTCCCTTCCCCACCTGCCCTTATTCTCTGATCCTTTCTGATTGTTTTATCTGACTACCAAAGATGGCCTTAACTGATACCAAGTGGCCTTTAATCCTCACCTCACCCCCCCCCACACACACACCCTGCTCTTGTTCTTGGGGGCATCTGCTCAGCGAGGGGAGGAAGAGGAAGAGGAGGAAGTGGAGAAAGATGCCGGCTGGTGAACCGCCTGGCCGCCTGTTTGCCATCTGCTTCCACCCTGAGCTCCTTCTCCACCCTGGCGAGCAGAATCCTTAATGAACTGGGGGAGCGTCTGTCCAAAGAGGTGCGTGCGTGTGGCTATGTGAATGGTAGGGAAGGGAGGAACAGGAGATTTGGGGAGGGGGCAACAAGAGGGGACAAGAAAGGAAGCTGTTCGATCCCTCACAATTAAGAGCCTGGCTTTTGTGGAGTGATCCTTGACCCGAAATTGGAGCTGCACATGGACATTTCTTCGAGGGGATGCTGGGACCAAGCCAGATTCCTGATGGAAACAACCCCCCCCCCANGATGCTGGGAGCAAGCCAGATTCCTGATGGAAACAACCCCCCCCCATGCCCTGCCCACTCCCAGAGAGATGGAAGGTGGAGAAGAAGGGAATGCAAGCAGAGACTGGGATGACTGGGACGGGTGGGAAAGGCTGGGAGAGGAAAGAGTTTGCCTCCTCAGAACAAGGAGTTTTTTCAGGCTTCCCTGCACTCCCTGGCTGCCATCTGCCTCTTTGCTTGGGCTTATCCCCCCGTATTGTCGGTAATCATCTGTGGACGCAGCTCAGCTTGGTCTCCTCATCTCTCTGTTCGGTCGGAGTCTGGTTGAAGTAGAGTTCGATGCAGGGCCATATGCATATGGGAGGCAGAGCCGACAATGCAAACTGAACGGAAGGGAATTCAAATTAAATTAAATAATTAATGGAGTAAAATAAAACAGTGAGGTACATTAAAATAAAGTAAAATAAAATAGTGAGGTAAAGTAAAGTAAAATAAAATAAAATAGCGAGGTAAAGTAAAATAAAATAGTAAAGTAAAATAAAACAGTGAGGTAAAGTAAACATAGTGAGGTAAAGTAAAATTAAACTGAGGTAAAGTAAAATAAAGTAAAAATAGCGAGGTAAAGTAAAATAAAGTATAATAAAATAGTAAAGTAAAATAAAGTATAATAAAATAGTAAAGTAAAATGAAATAGTGAGGTAAAGTAAAAATAGTGAGGTAAAGTAAAATAAAATAGTAAGGTAAAGTAAAATAAAGTAAACATAGTGAGGTAAAGTAAAATAAAGTATAATAAAATAGTAAAGTAAAATAAAGTATAATAAAATAGTAAAGTAAAATGAAATAGTGAGGTAAAGTAAAATGATATAGGTAAAGTAAAATAAATTAAAATAAAATAGTGAGGTAAAGTAAAATAAGGTAAATAGTGAGGTAAATTAAAATAAAACAGTAAAGTAAACAAAGCTAAAATAAAACAAAAAAAATAAAATCAGACCAGGTCAGGTAAAGTAAAATGAAGTACAATTACATAAAAAAAAGTAAACGTAAATTAAGTTGAACTAAAATTTAAAAAAATAAAGTCAAAGAAAAATAAAGTAAAAGATAATAAACATGAAACAAAGTAAGATAAATTAAACTAAACAAAAACAAGAAGTAAAATAAAATAAGGTAAAGTAAACTAAACTAAAAAAATAAAATTAAGATATAGTATAGTAAAGTAAAATAATAAAGTAAGGTAATGTAAACTAAAATAAAATTTAATTAAAAAACAAAGTAAGGTAAGGTTAAGAAAAATAAAATAGAATAAACTGAAATGAAGTAAGATTAATTAAAGTCAACTTAAAAAGTAAAATAAAATATAAAAGAACCTTCTATCCCTCTTCACACAGACATCCTCCCAAAACATAAATTCAGGGACTGAATGTGCAAAATTTTGCAGACGAAGCATTTCTAGCCAGCTTGGGTGCACAGATGTGTCATCAAGCATGTGTCCCTTTATAAAAGGAGATGCAAAAAAGATATCACTTTGCATGCATTTGCATATTTTAAGGGACTATTTTTATGGACGAGGCTGAGATATTTTAGTTCACGCTGCTCGGTTGTGCCTGGGCAGCTGTGAGGTGAAGAAAAGAACAAAAAATAGAATTTATGAATGCTCAAAGGGGCAGCTTTTATTCTGGCCGGGTTCGCACAACCAGCTAAACCCAGGTTAATAAAACACGGCCAACGGCTTTCATACAAACCAGCCGCACCCAAATGAAGAAATTGTGTGAAGGAAGGGCAGAATCATTTCTTCTTAGTTCTAGGTTGCTTCTCTCCTTGATTAGTTTCCATCTGTTGCTTTTCAGGTGCCTTGGAAAATAGCTTGACCCCCTCTTATTTGTGGCAGCCCCTCAAATATTGGAACTCTGCTATCATGTCACCCCTAATCCTTCTTTTCAGTCAAGCAGAGATACCTTCTGAACCTTGTTTAAAGAGGGAGTATCTATTGAAGTGATAGAATCATAGAGGTGGAAATCTCAAGGGTACTTTTCCAGGAGGCAACTGAATTTCTTTGCTTTTTTCTTTTGAAGACATTTCGCTTCTCATCCAAGAAGCTTCTTCAGCTCTGACTGGATGGTGGGGAATGGAAGGGTTTATACTCCTTGCAGGCAGCTGGTCATTTGCATCCTTTCAGAGGGTTGTTAAGGCCACTTGGAAGTTTATCTGGGTCCTCAGGGTCACCTGAATAGTGCCCCTGATTCCTGAGGACACAGAGAAACCTCCAAGTGGCCTCAACAACCCTCTGAAAGGATGCAAATGACCAGCTGTCTGCAAGGAATATAAATCTTTCCCTGCCCCACCATCCGGTCAGAAGGCTCCACACCCATTCGCACCACTCAGGTGACTCTGATAACAACAGACACACCTCCAAGTGGCCTCAATGACCCTCTAAAAGGATGGAAATGACCAGCTGTCTGCAAGGAGTATCAATCCTTCCCCTCCCCACCATCAATCAGAAGGCTCCACACCCATTCGCACCACTCAGGTGACTCTGATAACAACAGACACACCTCCAAGTGGCCTCAACGACCCTCTAAAAGGATGGAAATGACCAGCTGTCTGCAAGGAGTATCAATCCTTCCAATCCCCGCTTTCCTGTCAGAGCTGAAGAAGCTTCTTGGAATGAGAAGTGAAACGTCTTCACAACAACAACAACAAAGAAATTCCAGTTGCCTCCTGAAAAAGCACCATTGGGACAACCATGGCCTGGATGATTGAGAATCTCTACAGACATAGGGCAGGAAGGGACCTCTTCCAGTACAACCCCCTGCCCAAGGCAGAAGTCCTTATACCCTCCCAGACAAAAGGTTGTGCAATCTTTTCTTGAAAACTTCCAGCAAGGGAGCCAACTCCAGGAGGCAAGCTGTTCCATCGATCAATTATTCTCGCCGTCAGGAAACTCTTCCTCAGTTTCCAGTTGGATTATCCTGTGTTAGGCTTCCATTCAATGCTTCTTGTCCAGCCCTCAGGTGCTTTGGAGAATAGCTGTAAGTTTATTCCTATTTTTAACGTCAACATCAGCAGTTCTCTGAAATTTAAATCCTTTCCTTAATCCGTATAATTTGTCCGCTTATGTATTCTGGGGAGTCAAGGTAGGTCTGCACGGACTTGCAATAAATAAAAAATTACATTCAATCGTGAAGTTAATGGCCAGGATAGATGGCATTTGCTAACTTCCTTCAGAGATCTGGCCTTCATTAAGATCCTAATTCTTCCTGCAATTAAGCATTAGGCCTACTTGCTTTCAAGTGATTGATCCTTCGACTATTTCCATGGATTAATATGGGTTGGATGTTCAGACTAGGTCAATGCTGTTGGTCCTCGGAGGCAATGACGCTGAGTTAAGCCAAAGGGAAATGGGACAGAGAACATAGAATAATAGAGTTGGAAGCAGAGGTGGGAGTCTACCAGTTTGGACCAGTTATACAGAACCGGCTGTTACGATTCTGCACAGTTTGGAGAACCGGCAAATCATACCACTGGCTGGCCTCTCCCCTCCCCACCCACCCCACCCAGGAGGCTTCTCTCAGGCCCAGTCAAGGGTGAGGTAAAGTAAAATAAAGTAAAGGGTGGTATTCAGGGGGTTGAGGAAGGCAGAAGTGGCCTAAAAGCAGAGCTGAACATTCCTCAACATTGAAGCTTCTATTTTTCAGTGCAGACTCAAGCTGCAGATTGCAGAAAGGTAGATCTCTGAGTGAATCTGTGATTCTGCAAGCAACTCAATCTACCTGCCTGCTTTGCCTGATTTTGGGTAAAAGTTGCTCTTTTTTAAAAAATAAAAAATTCAATCTTTACATATATATTTACAATATTTACATACAAGCCACGCCCAGCCAGTCACATGGCCACTAAGCCACACCCACAAATTAGGCCATGACCACAGAACTGGTTGTTAAGAAATTTGAATCCCACCCTGGTTGGAAGGGACTTTGGAGGTCTTCTAGTCCAACCAACTGCTTGAGCAGGAGACCCTACACGTGTTCAAACAATTGTCCAATCTCTCATTGAAAATTTCCAGTGTTGGAGCATTCACAACTTCTGGAGGCAAATTGAACTAATGATTAATTCTCACTGTCAGGAAATTCCTTTTAATTCCAGGTTGCATCTCTCCTTGATTAGTTTCCATCTATTGCTTCTTATCCTGCCTTCAGGTGCTTTGGAGAATAGCTTGGCTCCCATATGGTTATTGGTAAAATGGCATCATTTAATTTTCTTCTGGATTTGCATATTCCTTGAACCATAAACAAATCCAATCAGCTGCAGTTCAGTGGTGAGAAAAGTAAGACCCTGCATTTAGGCACGAAAAAACCCAAAATACACAGGTCCAGAATAGATAACCCTATAAAACATTAAAATAATGAATAGTAACCTTAATATGAGCATATAGCTCCTCTCTATTTCTGATCAACCTTCTATTGTGCTACTGTTTGGAAAGACAAAAATGATATAGAGAGCCTAGAAAGAGGGTAGAGAAGAGTAACAAAGATAATTAGGTGACAGCAGGCTAAACCCTATTACAAACAGTTGCAGGAACTAGATATGTCTAGTCTGATGAAGAGAAGGAGTAGGGATGACAGGATAGCAGTCTTCCAATATCATTTTCCAAAGCACCAAAGAAGTAATATATCAAAGCTTATAAAAGAGCAATCCAACTGTGATTACCCGGAGTGTAATACAAACGTAACAAAATCCAAAACGTAAATAAATGTCCCTTAATGCCTCCAACTTGGCCCCACAGTTCAATAATTCTCAGTTGGAGATAAAACATACTCAAAAACAGTCTTCGAAAGAAAGCAATACAGTCCGGACTTAATGAGCAGAGAGAGGTGAAATTAAAAAAAAAAACAAATAAACTACAATGATGAAATTTCCACAGGACCAGGATAAGTAATTACCAAATTCAAAGAGATAACAAGGCACAGTCTGTTGGAAGGACACCAACCAAGATAACTTCAGCCCAAAATAGTTTTGCTTCTGGCAACGCTGTGTTTTAACCGTCTCATATACTATTCTTCCCAGCTGCAACCAATGAGGGGATCATGGCTGCTTCCTCTCTCGTAAGTCAAATTGTTGCCTTCTCTGTTCCTCCCTGTGTGTCCTAGAATGGAGAGGGGATGGGCCTGGTTCTTCCTGACTGCCCAGCCAGCCTCTATCCTTCCCCAGCCTCCTCCACAACCTACGGAGCCACACCTCCATCCCCTGTCGGCTGTTCCTCCTCTCCCTCAGACCCTGCCAACTAAGGGCATGACACCAACCTAGAATGAAGGAGAAATTTCCAGAAAGTGAGAATAATTTACCAGTGGAATGGCTTGACTCCAGAAGTTGTGGGTGCTCCATCACTGGAGGTTTTTAAGAAGAGATTGGACAAATATTTGTCTGAAATGGGGTAGGGTTCCCTGCCTAAGCGGAGAGTTGGACTAGAAGACCTCCAAGGTCCCTTCCAACTCTAATAAACTGTAGATCTTTAATACTGGCTGGTTTTGAAGACATCTAACAGTATCTCCCAAACAGTTGTGCTTGCCACCACGATTGAAAAGCAGAACAATGCAAATATATATCTATATACATATACATACACACACAATATAGGTCCCCATTTTCAAATTTTACAAAGCAATATTTGTTTAATGCTCGGTTTTTCTTCCCTGTTTTAAACCACTGACAACATAATTGGAAGCCTCCTCCAGCTGTCTAAACAGTGCAATAATTTAGGCATGGTTGATTCATTGGTTCTACCAGGTTTTTGGAAGCACCGGAGCACTGGTTTAAAAAGAGATGTATTTCTTCCTTCTGTTCCTTCTCAGCCATAGCGATGTTTAATAAGAACAAATCCCGTGAAGGATGGGGGTGTTTGGGGAACTTGTGCTCTCGGATTCCGGAGAATTACTAACTACCTCCAATTTATCTTGGGGAAACTGTCCACTTGAGACTGTGTTGCAAGCATCTTGGAGAATTCTAGGAGACTCTTATCTAGGTCACATGTGGTCTAGAACGCTACAAAAAACCTGTACAATTTAATGGTCAGGAAAAGCCAACAGAACAACTTGTGACTACAGAAGGATCCCTTGATAACCCAATTCATTTAAAGTGTTTGAAGAGTTAGAGCGGTTGTGTCTTAATTAGCCAGGGCCCCTGTCTCAGTGAAGCAACCTGTCATTACTCATGCTATTGTGTATCTCCTGCAATTACAACACTAAGTCAACAGGCAGCAGTCATTATCTGGAGAGAGAGAGAAAGGGGCATATTAGCAAGACACGCCGGGCTGTAAGCTTGTGGATCATTTTGACAAGCCTATCTGCCACCCATGGAGCCCATTTTCCCTTAAATACATTTTGCATGCATTTCCACCATCGTCCCCCACCGCCCCAAGCTCCATATTTTAAAGTGTATTTTGGACAGTTGGTGACCTCTGATCAACTTATTTTCCAAAGCACCAGAAGGCAGGAGAAGAAACAGTGGATGGAAACTGACCAAGGAGAGATTCAACCTGGAAATAAAGGGACATTTCCTGATGGTGAAAACAATCAACCGAGGGAACAGAAGTTGCCCTTGGAAGTTGTGGGAGCTTCATCACTTGAGACTTTCAAGAAGAAAGTGGACTGCCATCTGTCCGAAATGGTGCAGGGTCTCCTGCTTGGATGGGGGGTTGGATTAAATAGAATAGAATAGAATAGAATAGAATAGAATAGAATAGAATAGAATAGAATAAGAGCAGATAGAATAGAATAAGAGCGGAATGGAATAAGAATAGAACAGAACAGAACAGAATAGAATAGAATACCTTTATTGTCATTGCATTCAAAATACCATGAAATTTGAAAGCTACTCCAGCACAGTGCCCCAAACACCACATCACAAT
>BHFT01061554.1:0-13729 GCA_004320025.1 Laticauda laticaudata
AGGGAGTCGAGGTCTTCATGGTGGGCAGTCGTTGTGGGCTGTTTTTGGTTTCCTTCTGCCTTCTTTTCTTGGGTTTGGTTCAGTGGTTCTGCATTTGTTCAATTCATCTGGCACATAGTGGCTGTAGATTTCTTGGCTGCTTCAGTAGCGGTGGCTTCTGCGATGGCCTCAGCCACTGTTATGTTCGGTCTGTTTAACAGCTTGCTTTGGAGCATAGCATCCTTCAATCTCAGGACCACGTAGTCTCTCATGGCTTCGTCCATGTTCTGAAATTTGCAGGCTCCCCTGATATTTCTAAGGGCTGCTACGAAATCTCTGATGCTCTTGTCTTCCCATTGGTCTTGTTTATAAAATTCATGCCTTTTGATCAGATTGGAGACCACAGGCACGTAATGGGCTCCTAGCATGCGGTTCAATTCTGGCCATGCCATCTGTTTCATGTCCCGTGGTTTGGCTAACGCCTGTGCCATTTTGAAAATGGCAGGGCCACAGTGCATGAGGAATACAGCTCTCTTCCTCTGGTAGGTTATTTCTTGTAGCTTGTTGTTTTCCAAGAACATCAGAAAATGGTCAATGTATGACTCCCAACCTTCTTCGGCTGGGTTGAACAGTGAGGGCGGCGCATTGTTATCGACCATCTTGGTTGCTCGGTTCTGGTTGCCGCATGCTTTGGTCTCGCTCTTCTAGGATGATCCCACCTTCGTCACCAGTGTTCCATTTGGACAATAAGATACGCAAGACCGGTATCTCCACAAACAATTCTTTATTAAACAATATAGTGACTTGTAGAGGAACGTTTGCCGAAGCCGCGGCAGCCCTTCTTATAGCGGCTGCTCGCGGCTTGCAGCCAATGACAGTTCTTGAGAATTCCTGCCATCCGGCGGGCCAATCAGATTGGTGCATAATTGCCCAATCCGAGAGAGGCCATTTCGGCCAATCAGTTTTAGCTATTTGGAGTCATCCAATTTCCATACAGAACACAAACAATCAAAATTAAAGGATTTGTGTTATTTACAACTGACCTCACATGCACCCTGCAGCTATTTGTATGCATCTGTGAACCCAAACCAAATCTATTTCAAATCTAACACTTCTTTCAGCTGAATTTTCAAGAAACCATTCTCTCTTACCTACAAACTAAAAATATCAAATCTTATCTCCATAATTATTATCTAGAGTTGATCTTTAATCTATTAAGCATTATTCACATTCCAAACTGTTTCTTTTATTTTAGTCTGTTCATCAATTTCATAGAGATCTCTGTCCAACAAGAGTTAGCCATAACTAATTACTGTTAAAAAATAATGTAATAAGTTATTCAAGACTAATATACAACCTTGAGTAGGAGATAGAAATGATGGTTTTTTTCTTCTCTGATGGGTGTCAAAAGAGACCACCCTTAAAACTCATCAAGTAAAACAGTAATTTTCAAAAGATTTAAAACAATTCTCTGTTTTATATTGGTAAATGTATTGTTTGAAAAATTGGAGCTAAATTGGTAATTATGTTTTCCATTAAGTTTTCCTTTCTTTCAAGAGCACTAATAGAATATACATGAACTTACTTATCAGGCACAAATCCCTTTTTTCTGATATACAAAATTATAATTACATTTAGTTTTGTGGAAACTTGTTTCCTGAAATAAATTTATTGAAGATATTAAATGAGACAAATATAAAGGATTCAATTTGCAAAAGCTATTAAAAACACACCTTAGTGGAATGTGTGTTTGAAGTTCAAATGAAAGACTATATCTGAAAACACTAATCCTCTGGAGAATCCATGACACCTGTCATGCACTGTAAAGGTTTATAAATGTTTTCTTTTGCAAAGTCAACTACAAACATCATAAGACTTTCTGTAAATATATCTTCTAGCCTCTTTGTTTGAGCAGAAATATTGGATTTCCCATATTATAGTTATAAACCAGAGAAGATTATTTTAGATTCTTTCAAAAATATTTGATTAATAGACTTTCACTTTTGCCCTGGGATCAAGTTTTAATCATTGTTTTAAGCATTTGAAAATATTTGAATTATGAATGCCAGAATAGCAAGTAAAGTTTCTTCCATATGCATTATTTTTGCACAAACACACACACACACACACACATACACACACAGATACAGATATATATATATACACACACATATATACACACACAGCATCTTGGCAATAAGGATATAATAAAGCCAACCTCTTTAACACATTCTTTGGCTCAGTATTTGTAAACAGCAATGGATCATGCCCAGTATTTCCTAGTTAGTCAAACCACAGACAACTACAATGATTCTAATATATATTTGATTTTACAGAAGACAATGTTACAAAAGCACTATGCAATCTAAAACCATCTCTATCTATTGGACCAGACAGAATATGTGCTTACTTCTTAAAAAAAGCTATCCACGCTATAGCGAACCTCTAAGCATAATCTATGAAAAATCTTTCAGGACCAGCTCCTTCCCTAACCTATGGTCACAAACCACAGTCATCCCCATCTTCAAAAAAAGGCGAGACCCCAGCCTTAGTTGAAAATTACAGACCAATCTCTTTATGCTGCATCACCTGTAAAGTCATGGAATCAATTATTAACCAATCCATCATCCTCCACTTAGAAACAAACAACCTATTCTCTAATAAACAATTTGGTTTCAAGAAAAAAACTATCATGTAATCTGCAACTCTTACACTGCAAAAACATATGGACTGCACAACTCGATCAGGGCAAAGCAATAGACGCAATCTACATAGACTTCTATATAAAGCCTTTGATTCAGTGGTACACGACCAAACTACTCCTAAAACTAAAATCTTAAAGTATCTCTGGACACCTGCATAACTGGATTAGGAGCATCCTGCCAACAGACAACAAATAATCAAAATTGGGACCATCCTATCAAATTCTGTACCTGTCAACCAAGGCAGTGTTCTGGACCAACTCTTTTCATACTCTACATAAATGACCTCTGTGATCATATCAAGAGCAACTGCGTTCTCTTCGCTGATTGATATAAAGCTATTCAACATCACAGCACAATACTGCTACCCTTCAAAAAGACCTTGACTATGTATCAGAAGGTCAAACAAATGGCAACTTCAAATCTCAACAAGTAAATGCTCTGTGCTTACATATTGGCAAAAAAAAATTATCAGAAA
This sequence comes from Laticauda laticaudata, assembly GCA_004320025.1. Lineage (NCBI taxonomy): Eukaryota > Metazoa > Chordata > Lepidosauria > Squamata > Elapidae > Laticauda > Laticauda laticaudata. Next base: position 3,160 of record BHFT01061554.1, read on the forward strand.
CTAAAATACAGACTGAATAGTCAAGACCTTGCTGATGATCCAAACTCTGTCAAGGATTTTGAAGTACTTATCTCAAATGACCTAAGTGCTAGAGCCCACTGTAACTACATAGCCAAAAAGGCATTAAAAGTTTTTAACCTCATCTGATGTAGCTTGTTCTCTGGTAATATTACACTAATAACTAGAGCATACAAAAACATTTGTTAGATTAATACTCGAATACAGCCTCATCAGTCTGCGAACTCACGTATCTGATATTTAAAATACGTTACAGTGAAAAGTCCAGAAATATTTCACAAGAAGAGTTCTCCACTCCTCTACTCATTACAGAATACCTTAGGCCACCAGACTTGAAATTCTAGACCTAGAAAACCTGGAACTTACACCGCCTTCGGTCCGATCTAAGTATATTATGTAAAATCATATATTGCAATGTTCTACCTGTCAATGAATAACTTCAGCTTCAACCATAACAACACAACAGCAAACAATAGATACAAACTCAAGGTTAATTGCACCAAACTTGATTGCCAGGAGATATGACTTCAGCGACAGAGTGGTCAATGTCTGGAATACTCTCCCTGACTCTGTGGTTTTTTCCCCAAACCCCAAAAATTTTAACCTTAGATTGTCTACTATATTCACCCCTTTCCTAAAGGCCCTGTCCCACTGCACTTACGGATGCAAAGAGATGTAAAATGTTGAAAAAAGCTTGCCATCTGTTGGAAAACGCTATGCATCCGTGTGCTACTCATTGCATACGTGTTTCATACGCTCTATCCGTCGAACATCCATCCACTGCGATTTCATCCGCGCAAGAAAGTTTTGAGATGCACAAAACTTTGTGAACGGATGAACTTTCCACCGTGTACTATGTAAATCCATGACATACGAGCAACAAACATTCTATGTCCGTTTATCATCGTTAAACGTCTGCTGTATCCTCTCTGCATCCCCTGGGCATCCTCGCAACTCACATCCGCTGCAGCTGAAACGGAAAGAGGGACGGAAAGAAAAGGTACATGAACGTCTACACAGCGTTAGTAGCACGGAAATAGAAAAGATGCGCAGTGAACGGTTTGCATCCGATATACATCCTCACAGCATCCCCCTTTCTTTTCTTTAGGCCTACGTTGATGCATCCACTTCATCCGCTATGCATCCGCTTTGCAATTCTTCCCCGGAACCCCTTCGGAGGTGTCATCTGCTTCCATCCGCTAGGCTTCCTATGAACATCCATTTAACCATCCCCACTACATACTACCCACGTCCATTCTTTTCCCGTTCTTTTCCATTCTGTTTATGCAAATTTTTGCCACTTTTTGAGCAGATGAGAATGGATGAGCCACCCCCGAAATTTTGCTCGTCCGCGTGCCTTTATGTATACATTTTGCGTCCGTCGGCCAGTGGGACTGGCCTTAAGAGGTTCTGTAGGAGCATTGTATAAGCGCAACCAACATGCCTACAGTCCCTGTCCTATTGTTTCTTCTATATATTTTTTATTTTTTCTTATATGTGTCCATGTATTCATAACTATGTTTTTACTTATACCTATTATCTTGTAAGCAATTGACAAATTAAAAAAAATAATAATCTCACATGGCACAAAGGAACTGAATCTAAACCCAGTACAATATACATAAATTATTTGCTTGTCATAAATACACTACTAAAATGTACATAACAATATTGCTGTACACATTAGAAGAATAGAGTTTTTTTAAATGCATGAAAGGTTTGTATTATAATCTACAGAGCTGTGGAATTTCAAGGTTTAATTGAATGCATACATTATTAACTATGTAAGGCATTCTGCGATACCAATTTTATAACTTTGCTTTTTCATGATTTGAAGGAACCAATGTGCGCATGGGTGAATGAATTGAAAAGAGGCTTTTATTATATGTCCCTAATTTTTTGCTTTTCTTTCTTTCTGTGTGTGCATGTGTGTGAAGATGTTGCAGCATAAGAAAAATTGACCTACTTCTTCATCTCTGCAACATGCACTCTGGAGGCATAAAGCCAAGAAGAGATCTGCCGCCCCAATTTAAAATGTGTATGAACTGGCTGCTGTAATTTCTTATATACCCAATGATGAAATCTTTAATTACTTCACAGACATTGAAGCTAAGTCCCAGAAAAAGTTATGGAAATCCTAAATTCTGACTTGTAGAAGTATATTTTTAAAAATAACATAGCACTAAGGAACACACTGAACAGTACAAATGATTGTAGGTCTTTAAGGTAGGCCAGGGCAGGAACTTGATAACAGAAATATCTTAACTCTATTTTATTAAGAGAGGCAATCTCTCTCTCTCCCTCTGTACCTCTCTGAAACTTGAAAGCCTGCTTGCATTTCCACTTCCCTTCTTTTTATAATTCTTTTTATACTAATCTTTGTGGCAATCATTGGTTTCTTTCTCATGCTTTCTTGTTTCCCCACATTTCTGAATTCACACTTTTATTAATAGCCATTGCATACATATGACAATGAACATTGGCTTCAAGTTCTACTGTGAATGAACCACAACTAGAAACATATTTCATTTTGTACATTTATCAATAGCCTCTGGTAATTATTGACAGTATGATTACAATCCTCTTTAAAGACCTTAGAGACTAGGTTAGTAGGTCATACTACTAAGATCCTTAGTGGATCATATAATGAGAAAAATCTATTCCTGCTATCCTCCTCTTCCTCCTCCTCCACTAACAAGTGAAAATTATACCCACAAAGTACTGTATATAGAATGTTATGTGAACTATATAACTTTATATAACTTTAATATTGCCTTTAACATTGCTATATAAACTCTAGCTCTTATATGTTGTTTTAATTGATATAACCAATAATCTATGAAGTATTATATTTCATGAGGTGACCTTATTTCCTAAATAACTTAGTTCATTCAATGTTTAAGAATAATGTATCCAACTGTGATCAATTTTTCCTATATATACATACACATATACATATGTATGCATACACACACACACACACACACACACACATACTGTGGATATAAATATACGTAAATAGGTTACTTACTCTTTTCCAAGGCACATCCTGTTGTTGTGTCTCAGGACAGAGGGCTGAAAGAAGAAACAAAAAAGGTTTTTTTTTAATATCATTGTGGATTTATTTATTTAATGTTTGAGCACTACCCCTTTGAAATGAAATGAAATATTTATTCATCCTTTTGTAACTTGGAAATTTCCCCAAAATTCTAATATATACATTTTCAACAAACACTGTTGAAAAATGTTTGATATTAAAATGGACATATTGATAGGGGTTCTCCCTTTTCTTTTTTCTGGTCCTGTCCTTCAGAAATAATGCACATATTCTGGCTAGTCAAACATACATGTGGAATTTTAGATTTTTCCTTTTGTTGGAATTAATGTACAATGACATTTTGTAACATTGTGTTATGTATTCAAACACTGTCCATGCACTCATATATAGTAAGATACATCTCATTCCTTTTAAAAACATTTTACATGATTACACTATAATATAATACTAATATATGATGCAAAAGCAAATTAAAGAAATATTTGACTTTTTGTTTCAACATTATGCTCTTAGAAGATTCTGGATTGGATTTGGACGAATGGAGTTCTAGGGGGCAGAATTGCAGACTACAGGAACTAGGATCACTACTCAAGTGACCCAGAGGACACAGATAAACCTCCATGTGATTCAACAACCCTCTAAAAGGATGAAAATTACCAGCTGTCTGCAAGGAATATAAATCCTTTATTCCCCTGTCAAATTTGAAGAAGCTTCTTGGATGAGAAATGACATGTCTTCAGTAGAAAAAAACAAAAAAAAAATCCAGTTGCCTCCTGAAAAAGCATCTTTGGGACAACCATGATCTGAAAGACTGAGAATCTCTACAGATCTGGAGAAAGTTAACAGCACCTAAACAATCCAATTATGATTTTCCTGAAATTAAAACCATATACAGGTAGCAAGTGATTGTGGTCCCCAAATCATGACTGGAACCATTGGGCATTTTATACATTACTTGCAGCAGTTATATGTTTTCTAGATTTTTAAAGGGGTAGGTTGGGGTCAATTTAAAATGCAGTAGCTTTAAGCTCCTTTAGTTTTTGTAAGAGATTCCAGGATGATCTAATCCATATGTCAGTAAGAAGTGATCCAGAGAGAAAGGAAATAGAAAATGATCCTGCCAAGAGTCTGAGATTCTCAGTCATCCAGATCCATCAAAACCAACTCAGTAAAGTTGGATAAGGTAATTTGTTGGGATGGTGGGAAAAAGCATTTGATATAAGCGTAAAATCCAATTGAGCAATATGTGGTACAAAGATTGTTGGTGGCTAATCTTTACTAGGTTATGGCCTATCATTTTAAACTGCTTTAAAATGTGTTGATGAGAAAGATTTTTTTTAAAAAAAGAGGTCAATTCCAAAAAAACTGTCTTTGCAATTCACCTTTAAGTATACAGCCTTGATCTTGTCACTCATTAAACTGTCAAATTGTTTCTTGCTATTTTTTAAAATCAATATCTATGCAGATTTTTTAAAAAAATACTGTACATATGCTGCATACATTTTGCTACTCTACTTCAAGATGGGGAGATAGTTGTAGAAAATTAGTTTCTCACATTCCTTTTAAATTAAATCATCCCAAATATTAGCTGAAAGACTAGAGAGTATTATTAAAGTGAAATAGACCATGCAGAATAGAGGAACTGGGAAGAAAGGAAAGTTAGAAATGGTACAAAGACATGCCCACAAGGATATATTAATATAATATTTATAATCAACTATGATAGTAAAATGCAAGCATGATGTTTTATTTTTATTTATTTGTCGAGCATATATTAATTAAGAGATATAAGCATAAACATGATTATTAATACATAAAATTGATATGAATAAAAGAGAACATTAGGACAGGGACAGTAGGCATGTTGGTGCACTTATGCATGCCCCGTAAAGACTTAGGAATGTGGTGAGGTCAAGAGTAGGCAGTCTTAGTTAAAGTTTCTGGGGTTTGGGGAAGAAACCACAGAGTTGGGTCGAGTATTCTAGGCATTGACCACTCTGTTGCTGAAGTCATATTTCCTACAATTGAGTTTGGTGCAGTTTACCTTGAGTATGGATCCATTGTGTGATCGTGTGTTGTTGTGGTTGAAGTTGGAGTAGTTATTGATGGGTAGGACATTGTAATAGATAATTTTAGGTACTAAGCTTAGATCAGACCAAAGATGACATAGTTCTAAGTTGTCTAAGCCTAAAATTTCAAGTCTGGTAGCATAAGGTATTCTGTTATGAATAGAGGAGTGGACGACTCTTCTTATGAAATATCTCTGGACTCTCTCGATTGTGTTAATATCTGATATGCAATGTGGGTTCCAGACAGATGAGCTGTATTCGAGAATTGGTCTAACAAATGTTTTGTATGTTCTAGTTAGTAGTACAATATTACTGGAGAAAAAGCTATGCAGGATTAGGTTAACTTTTAATGCCTTTTTGGCTATGTTGTTATAGTGGGCTCTAACACTTTTAATGTAACTTTTAATGTTGATTTTTCCCCTAAATCTACAACATAGTAGTTTGTGCAATATTTTATTGGACTGCATCTGATGGAAAATATAGTACTAGATTTCCAAATGTTACTAGTTATATGGACAAACCTCACTGGTATCAGGTTAGACATACATGTTTAGTATATTGGGTTAAGAGAAAAATAGATATTTGTAAAAGTTTAAAAAAAATATCACTGTAGAAATATTGAAAAATTCATTTGATGCTACTTATATTATTTGTATTAAATTTCCATTAATATATTTAAGTTTGCATTAATTTTGCAATTCAAGGCACTGGTTGTCACCTTTAAAGCCCTTCATGGCTTGGGACCAGGTTACCTGAGGGAACATCTCTTACCAGTCACATCTACCTGACCCATCAGAGTGGGGAGGCAGGGAATGCTGTGGGTCCCATCCCTGAGGGAGATACACCTGGTGGGACTCAGAAGAAGGACCTTCTCAGGGGTGGTAGCTCACTCTCTCTGGAACATCATTCCCCCAGAAATTAGAACGGCCCCCACTCTAATACTCTTCCAGAAGGCACTGAAGACCGGGCTCTGCCAGTGGGCCTGGGGAACCCAGAGTGGGATGGAGCCCATTAAATGGCTCATGTAATCTGCTGTTGCCAGGGCATGGGGTGGGGGGTGATTTTATTATTTTATATTAATTTGATTCTTTTTATTAGTTTTATTATTTTAAATATGGTTTTATATTCTGTAAGCTGCCTTGAAACACCATGTGTGAATAGTTTATATATTGTCAACCCAACTATGTTATTTACATATACATAACAGGTGGCAATATAAATTCAATAAATAAATAAATAAATTTGTATTTGTATGGAAGCTTAATATAAATACGGTTCCTCTGAGGGGTTATAATAGATGCTTCAGGCCTCTATTGAAATCTTTTGATTTAAATATCAACATGATTGAAGGGTAGAGATTTCAAATTTTCTCTCCCCAAAGCCCTTGGAATCTTTACATGCTTGTCCTGTTTCATGTTTTGGGATAGTCACCTTGTATTTTCTGTTCTGCTGTCCCTTTTACAGGAAGCACCTTATTTGATACGCACTCCATAAATTTTCAATTTTGGGGATTAAAAGGTTAAAGTGTAAAACTGGAAGACTTTAGTTCCATAGTGCCACACCAGGCTGTATAACATAGAGATGTGATGAACAGAGAATTGGCCCTTCCTCCTCATTTTATGCAGGAAATCAATTTTGCAAGAAATAAAATAAAATTTTATCTTTTTTAAAATGTAAAAATTATATTAAAATCTTTTGGTTTAAATATCAACATGAAAACATTGCATGTTAAAGAAGACACCCAAAGCTGACTAGTGAATGCAACAGCTACTAATGAATAAACTAGAAAATCCAGAAGAAAATATAATTATCTGGATGGAACATGGAATGGGGATAGAGTACTCCAATAGGGACTTGTCTGCATAAAATCTGCATAGAGACATCGGGAAGAGATTTACAGATCATAAGATTCTAAAGGAAAAATAGTATGAAGAAAGGCTGAAATTATACCCAATTTTATAACAGAAAGTAAAAACTTAGAAGAGTAATAATAATTACTAAAGCATGTGTGAGAATTTGTTATAATGGTAAGGCATCAAACTAATAACTGGAAGACCATGAGATCTAGATCAGGAGTCTCCAACCTTGGCAACTTTAAGACTTGTGGCCTTCAACTCCCAGAATTCCTCCGCCAGCTTTGCTTTTTTACTGGGAGTTGAACCAGAGGTGGTATTCAGCAGGTTCTGACCAGTTCTAGAGAACTAGTAGCGGAAATTTTGAGTAGTTCGGAGAACCAGCAAATCCCACCCCTGACTGGAGATTTTACATTATCCTTCCCTTGCCATGCCCACCAAGCCATGCCCACAGAACTGGTAGTAAAAAAAAATTTAATCCCACCACTGAGTTGAACTCCACATGTCTTAAAGTCTTAAGGTTGGAGACTCATGATCTAGATATACCTTAGGCATAAAGTCAGCTAGGTGACTTTGGGCCAGTCATTTTTCTCAGCCCTAGGAATATAGTAATAGCAAACCTCTTCTGAAAAACCTTGCCAAGAAAACTGCAGGAATTTATCTACAAAGTCTCTGAGAATCAAGGAAAGGGTTGGGAAAGCAGACTTCTCCAGCTTCTTCTCATATTATTCAGAGTTTGCTGGGGAGACAACTTCACTTTTTGATAGTCTCTTTTCATGGAGTTTGGAAAAAGTCTGTTCCTTCTTTTAAAAGATCCAAATTGACTTTGTAGATAACCATGAGCTATGTAACACTCATGGGCATGTGAAGTCTAGTTAGAAGACTACAATCACAATAGATCCCAAGGAAACTAACTTGCTTCTATTTTACCTCCACATTAAAATTTAGACAAGGTTGCTTGGACTGAAATAAAATATCTGGCACAGAGACTTCCAAGTGGAAATTTGGACCTTCCCATTTCCAAATTAACATCTTAACCGCTTTGACTCTGGTTTTAGAGTGTTCTAACTAGTGGTGGTATTCAGCAGCTTCTAACCAGTTTTGGAGAACTGGTAGCGTTAATTCTGAGTAGTTCGGAGAACCGGCAAATACCACCTCTGACTGGAGATTTTACAATATCCTTCCCCTGCCATGCCCATCAAGCCACGCCCACAGAATCGATAGGAGAAAAATTTGAATCCTACCACTGGTTCCAATATATCTGATTGGCAAGTTTCTTGGAAAATAAGTGAACAAAACATCTTCCTATTGCTATGCCTTTCTGATTTCATATATTGAATCCAAAAATAATTTCTTGAAATAGGATTGACATAGAAACAAAGTGAATTTTTATTCACTTACCCATAGCAAGCATACCCATAACAAACATAGTGATACATACTTTCATCATTCTACATTGTGATCCAAGAAATTAGCTCCCTCCCGAACCAGTAGAGGATCCCTCTATTACCCCAATCCCAAATTTATATCTCAATGCTTTCAGCTAGTATTTATTTTCCTAATATGATTTGGACTTGGGTATATAACCTACTGATCCTTCAAAAAGAATAGCAACCATAACCCTTCCTAAAAGTCCTTCATGTTCACTAATCTCTCCAAATATTCTGCCCAGGATTGGCTATGCATGCCACCATGAATAATCACATTATGGTGATTATCTAATAAGAAGGGCTTCCTTCTAAATGCAAGATTCAGCTTCCCTTCCTAGCATCCTCCAGTGTCATCTAGCATGTGCCTGACTCCTCTCCTTGCTCTTGACTTTTCAGGAGGTTCTCACAACTAGATACAACTTTGGTAACTTGAGAATTTTGGAGAATTTATTATAATTTTGCATATTTCTGCACTGGCTTCTAGGAATTTTCTATCATACAAATAATAGTTGTATAGGCCTTGGTATCCCAGAACAATCTGAGGCAAAAGAAGGAAATGTCAGAGAATGAAGTGGCTGGATGGAGTCACTGAAGCAGTCAGCATGAGCTTAAATGGACTTTGGGGACAGGAAGAATGGACTTAGAGGACAGGAAGGCCTGGAGGAATATTGTCCATGGGGTCGCGATGGGTCGGACATGACTTTGCGACTAACAACAATTCCAGTCCTTAGCCATCATTGCAGTTAAGCAAATGTAACCTTGGAGTCTAATTTGTGTACCTCTCTTCCTTTTACTCATCATTTTTTAAGATGTCTGTTCATTATCCTTTTCCCCTTAAGCAAGCCCCAAATAATGAAGGCAACCATTTTCTTTTCCTGCACACACAGCATACTGTACAAATGGGCAAATTCTGACTATAGTTTTACCCTCCTTATTTAACCTACAGACTGATCTCTAATTTGGCTGTAACATTCAGTAGAGTTTTTCCGTTATTTCAGTGGAGAGATGCAATATGTGATGAACCATCATAATTATTGTTACTGTTATATACTCTCTTTTGAAGAATACTTAGCAAATATTCATAATTTGAGAAGTTCAAGCTTTATCCAAAAACCTATGAAGTGTCCAAATACCGCCATATATCCTTATTCCTTTTGTTCTTATTATATCACTCAGACAGGTTATAATCACTGTGATTAATTTTGCATCAATTTTGTAATTAGCCAACCCAACAAAAGACAACAATATGGGTTTAACATTGGCCTCGAAAATCATATATCATTACAAAACTTTCTTATCTGCATTCCAAAGTAGAAGGCTGATATAGGCATTAAACAAATAAAAATATAAAAGTTGTGTATATTAATTAGAAGCTCTTCTTCTGAGGAGTAGTGTGATTGAAGTATTGGAACTGAAGGGGAAGGAACCTCCTCTCAAAATTAAACCTCTCTCTCAAAAATACACTCAATTACTATCAAAGGGCTTAAAATATTTAACCTTTAAGGTAAGAGTATTGCCTAGTATTGATTTATCAGGAATTACAAGCTAAGAAAACATGCTATGTTTCAATTTGTTGATTACTTTCAAGGATATTCTTCTTTACAAAGACCATCTAGCTAGGGAATACTTAATTCCTTGGAACAGCTTGTCAATTATTGGCAAATATACTGAGTTAAAAAAAAGAACATCACTACCTCAAAAAAATAGGGGGGGAGAGCAGGCAAAATTAATTAGTCATTTGAATATCACATTTATTTTGACATTGCTGAAACTATAAGATGCCAAAGTAAAAGTCCGCTTTGCACGTTTATGAATAAAAGACACCTACATGTTTACATACTTACATACATACACCTACATTTCTACATACTTAGAAAAATGGAATTCTTAAAATTTGAAATGTCAAAGGGTGGATAAAAACATCAGCTTTGAAACATTATTTTGACCAGCCTTCTTTAATCTATTGACTTTCATTTGTATTGGGTTATCAATCTAATAGTTACTGATCAATTTTGATGGCCCCAAAAATGTACTGCCCTTCTGTAACATGTCAAGTTAAATAAATATAGAATAGAATAGAATTCTTTATTGGTCAAGTGTGATTGGACACACAAGGAATTTGTCTTTGGTGCATATGCTCTC
>BHFT01061556.1:0-18198 GCA_004320025.1 Laticauda laticaudata
GCTCTGGTTATGCAAATTTTTGCCCCTTTTGAGAGCAGATAACAACGGATGGAACATTTTTCTCGTCCGCTGTGTCTTTTTTACTAACGTTTTGCATCCGTCGGCCAGTGTGACAGGGCCTTTAGGCAGCTATTGGTTTTATTGGTACATGTGTTTCATATAGCTGGAAGTCTTTTATCTGCTGAATGTTGGCTTAGTATTTATTATATTGTACTTTTAAAAATATTGTTCTTAGATGGTTTCAATTGTTCACTGCCTTGAGTGCTACCTAAGCACCGGCAACATAGGATATATATTTCTATGTAAATAAATAAAGACACAGTGACCTCTTCATTATTGTTGGAACAACTGAAATTTTTTTTTGTCATATTGCAGATATTATTTGTAGACAGAATGATTGCAACTGGTGCATGAGACCTAACCTTCATTTTTTAACAAATATTCTAGAGTCAAGTTGAATTACAAGACCTTTTAATTTGTTTCAGTGTGCTCGATATTGTTTTTATTTTTATTTTATTTTCTTTATTTCTTTGATTTATCAACCACTTACAAGATAATAGATATAAGTATAAACATGAATAAGAATACAAGAAATAGATATGAATAAATGGGGACAGGGACGGTAGGCATGATGGTGCACTTATGCACGCCCCTTACCAGACCTCTTAGGAATGGGGTGAGGTCAATAGTGGTTAGTTTGAGGTTAAAGGAGTGGGGGTTAGATGATGTAACAACAGAGTTAGGCATTCCAAGTGTTCCAGGCATTGATCTAAATTTTTAATTTAGCTTCCTTGCTTTGATGGGCTCAACTCAATCCCTACAGAGAGATAGCCACTGCCAGAAAAGATTCACAAAGAATAAAATACTGTAATGAGTCTGAGAATCCTTATGATTTCCCTCTCCCCCAGTCACCATCTTCAGAAGGCATCATCACCTAACTCAGGGGTCCCCAAACTTGGCAACTTTAAGACTTGTGGACTTCAAGTCCACAAATCTTAAAGTTGCCAAGTTTGGAGACCTCTGACCTAACTGAACTTGGTGGATCTTGAAAGCTTGGCAGACTTTGTTCTTGTTAGTTTTAAAAAAAGGGAAGAGTCTAGAATTCCAGGATTGTAGACAAGGCTAGGGTTTTTTTTAAAAGTCCCAGGAGATGACACTGGCAAGCCATTTCCATGTTATTGCCAGAAAAATCACTTGGATACACTCGCTAGTAACTGAGCTTGATATGAGAGCTTTGTTTTTCTGTAGACAACTTTTTGTACATAGACTGTTTTGAGTCTATGGACCACATCTCTAAAAAATGTATTTAAATACATAAAAAATATAGACAATACATTACACAGGATGCTCAAATGAAGTTCTCAAAATAGGAAAAATAACAACTATATAATATAGTAATGTATGTGCTTTGTTATTAACCCATTAAATCAATAACAAAGCAAGCTAAAGTTCATTTAGAGATTAGTGAAAATAAAGTTGTAATTCTTTATTGTATCCAGGTCCTAGACTCCTTGATATTTATCCATGGACCGAAGGGCACCTCATGTAGAATATGCCCTAAAACAGGAATTTACTTTATTTCATGTGTTACCTCTATGACATTAATGGAAATATTGGAGAGGTTTTATTGCCAAATATGAAGGGATATGCATTTTTGGCTTGTTCAGATATAGCAGGAAACCACAATTTCTTTCCAAAAGATGAAATTCTTAGTAAGCTATTCATTTGGGTATTCTACCCATCCCTCTTCTCTGATTAACACTGTAACTAGTATAAACATAAAAAATATCCATCAAGATAGCCTTCGTGTTTTTGTACTATTTTTTGGTTAAACTNTTTTTGGTTAAACTCTGAATGGTGTAACATTTTCGAACTGACCAGGAACCAAGAACTTTACTGGATTAGATTCAAACATTTGATGTAACTAACTGAGAAAATGTTCCAATTTTCAATGTGATCATTTCTGGATTGAGAAAATGTAGCTGAACAACATCCCTGAATGAGTTTTAAGAAAAATAGACATAAATAAAGGATGCAAAATTCATTATTAAAATATACAAAGTTCAGAAAAATCTTGTGCTGAAAGCAGTTTTATGGGAAATGAGAATATATGTCTTTTTATCATTGACCCTTCACTATTTCTAAATTTGAAAGTATGGAAAAATAGCAATAAAACTGATCAATTTTTGGTATATTTTAAATTTATAATGGTGTATGTGCAAACTTATGTTCACATACATAAATATATACAGGAGAAGCTATCTTGATCTAACAGCAGTACAATATTATGAACATTGATAAAAGATACTAGTCGTGATTCTACTGCCCAACATTCACAAGAAAAGGATGAGACCTGGATTGCATGGTTGATTTTTACTTTTTTTGACCCACTCTGCCAATGTTCCTGGTCCATAAGCAACCACTGATCCTGAGCTTCCTCTTCAGACACTATATTCAGCAAATAGCAATGAATGCAAGCTGTCCATACAAAGTTGGAGGCAGGACTATAATTGCCCACAGGCTTAAGGCTAGGTCCCACTGGCCGATGGACGCAAAACATATGCATAAAGGACACAATGGATGAGCAAAATTTCGGGGGTGGATCCATCCGTTGTCATCCGATTCAAAAAGTGGTGAAAATTTGCATAAACAGAACAGAAAAGAACGGAAAAGAACGGACGGGGGTAGTATGTAGCGAGGATGTTAAGTGGATGTTCATAGGAAGCCTAGCGGATGACAGCGGATGGAAGCGGATGAACAGCATCCGAAGGGGTTCCGGGGAGAGAATTGCGAAGCGGCACGCATAGCAGGAAGGGGCGGATGCATAGCGGATGAAGCAGATGCATCATGTACGCCTATAGGAAACAAAGCGGATGCGCGTGGATGTATATCTGATGCAAAGCGTTCACTGTGCATGCGGGGAGTATGATATGCATCAGCTCCAGGCGGATATAAAAGGATGCAGCTCGCAAGCAGTCAGCATTCAGAGGAAAGACGTGCTGCCACAGACATCTTCGAATAACAACATGGTTCATCAGTCAGGAAGAAGAGAAAGCCTGTACCTACTCCTGCCAGCCCTGGCAAGAAGGACAGAACCACCATCCCCACCCCCTGGCACTGACTCTGAAGCTGCTGGTGCTGCTGGTGCTGGTGCTGCTGCTGGTGGTGCTGGTGGTGCTGCTGCTGCTTCTCCTGCTGCTGGTGCTTCTCCTGCTGGTGCTGCTGGTGCTAGTGGTGCTTCTCCTGCTGCTGGTGCTGCTGCTACTGCTACTGCTGCTGTTGTTGGACCAGCCTCAAGGCCCTCAAAGCGCTGCTGCTCAAGCCCCTGAAGGCCCTGCTGTTCAAGCCCCTGCCAGAGGGAGGAAGAGGCAAGGGAAGCGAGGAAGGGACAGAGGAAACAGTACACTCGTTTCCGAAGACCATGAGGAGGAGTGCTGGAATGGCTGAAGAGAACAAGTACCTGTGGAGAAAGGGCCACAGACTCTATTGCCGACACCAAGAAGAAACAGGCAGCTTGGAGAGACAAGGCAGAGAGCCTGGGCTACACTGCAAATGTACTCCTGGGATGGTGGAAGCCACATGCACACCTGGTATGGCAAGCTACACCTCAAGAAATCTGAGCAGGCTGCGTGCAGCTCATTGACCGGAAACTGTACGTCATGGCCAAGTGCAGCTTCCTGAGAGGGTGAGATCCGCCACCGAGGAGCAGCCCTCTGACACCCTCTCCCTCAACAGCCCAACAGACACCAGTCCTCTTCCAGCCAGGAGACAGCTGCCTGTCCAGGCAGGTGTCTTCAGAGGCCTCACGGCAGAGACCCCACCCCGAGAGCTGAACTCCCCTGTGGTGAGCACATGGAGACACCCCTGACGCGCTGGAGCAAGAAGAAGCCGCTGCCACCAGAGACCAACCCACCCCCACCCCCATCTCCACAGGATGCAGGCAGAGAGGCAGAACTGGAGGGCCAGAGCCACATTGTCCTGCTGCGAGATCAGCGGACACAATCAAGACCAGCACAGAACTTTCTCTCAGCTGGTCCACAGCGACATACCATCCTTGGACCGGAAGCCCTTCATCACTACATGAGCCAGACCCTCATGGACCTGCCTGCAGGCCCAATACCAGGTGATGAAGCAAAAGATAACAGCACTTCTGCACAACCTCAAGGCCAGCTGAACCTGCTCTACCCATCATATGGTGCTGCTGGCTGCTGCTGCTGCGCTGCTCCTGCTACTGCTATTTGCTGCTGCTAATGCTGGTGCTGCTGTGCTGGCGTGCTGCTGGTGCTGCTGCTGCTGCTGCTACTGCTGCCGTGGTGGACCAGCCCAAGGCCTTCAAAGCCCTGCTGTCAAGCGCCCTGAAGGCCCTGCTGCCGCCAATCCCCTGCCAGAGGAGAGAGGCAAAGAAGGAAAGGACAGAGGAACAGTACACCATTTCTGGGACCATGAGGATGAGGTGCTGGAATGGCTGAGGGAGAAAACAAGTACCTCTGCTGAGAAAGGGCCACAGACTCTATCACGAGAAGAAACAGGCAGCTTGGAGAGACAAGGCAGAGAGCCTGGGTACACTGCAGATGTACTCCTGGGATGGTGGAAGCACATGCACACCTGGTATGGCAAGCTACACCTCAAAAAAATCTGGGAGGCCGCTGTCAAGCTCACTGACCGGAGAGTGTACGTCATGGCCAAGTGCAGCTTCCTGGAGCGTGAGGTCCGCCACTGAGGAGCAGCTCCTCTGACACCCCTCTCACTCAGACAGCCCACAGACAGCCAGTCCTCTTCCACCAGGAGCCAGCTACCCTGTCCAGGCAGGTGTCTTCAGAGGGCCCCACGGCAGAGACCCCCTGACAGTTGCACTCCCCATGCTGGAGGATTTGGAGGATCCCGTGTCAGCAAATGGAGGAAGAAGCGGCAGCCACCAGAGACCAACGCACCCCACCACCCCCATCATCACAGGATGCAGGCAGAGAGGCAGACTGGGAAGGCCAGAGCCACACTGTCCTGTTGGAGATCGCAGGGACACAATGAGGACCAGCACAGAATTTCTCTCTCAGCTGCGTCCACCTTGGATAGAGGATCCTCGAGCCGCCACACCTTCCTCACCTACGTGAGCCACACCCTGAGGGATCTGCCGGAGGCCCAGAACCAGGTGATAAAGGAGAAGATCACAGGCACTTCTGCACAACCCTCAAGGCCCAGCTGAACCTGCTCCGACCCAGTCCCAGGTCTGCTCCTCCACCCCAGGTGATGTCACAGTCCTTCCACGGCTTTCAACAGGCCTTTCACCTACCAAGGCTATGACTTCCAGGACTTCCACAGCAGAAGCAGACCTTCCCAGTCCAGGCCCAGGTTCATCACACGCCACAGACGCCACGCCTCGCCCAGCTGCAGACCAGACAGCGCCCACTACACTCCTCCTTCCTCCACCCACAGCCAAGCCCGTCTAAGGATAATCTGGTCATCAGTCTTGTGCCTGACATCCCAGTCCTTGATGAAGGGCCTCTCAAACCTCATTGGACTGAGTCAGCTCTCTGAGAGCTTCCTGAACAACATCATCCCCTGTTACTCTTGGGCCAAGCACCCCAATGGTGCCTCAGACCAGCAGTCCAGCCACAGTCACAGTCCCTGGCCGCTCGACAGCTAAGACCATGGACATGCCCTCAGAGTGACTGAGAATAGTGCCAGAGATTGAGTTGTTACTTGTTCACTTTATCTTTGCTTAAGACACTTTACTTGTTCATTTTGCTTGTTTTTCAGTCCCCATTGCCTTGTTGATGGTCCACAAGCCTGTTCTGCAACACTGGGTAGCTGGTGGCGCATGAGATTGTGCAGGATGCAGCAAGCTTCCACGATGCTTCCTCACAGTCCCTGGGTGATGCTGCATGGTGGTGAGAAGTATCTGGAACCTGTTGGCCAGGATGCCAAAGGTTCTCCTCCACCCATCTTGCCTCTGAACAGCCTGTGGTGAAGATCCTCTCTTCACAGGTGAGGTATCTGGAACTGTAGGGTTCATGAGGTAGTTCTGAGGGAGAAGGTGTCATCACCCACGATGAAGTAGGCACATCTTGGGGTATCATTGGGTTAGGGGTTCTGGATCTGGCGAAAACCCATGATGACGGTTGCGCGTTCCAGCCCATCCTTTTGAGGTCACTGGCATTGTATACCTGGCTATCTGAAGCTGACCGTTCCCTGAAACATGAACTTGTAGTCAGCATCGGACCATGGCAAAGAGGATGATACTGAAGAAGTCCTTGTAGTTGAAAATAATTGGGACCCTGAGTTGGCAGAGCTTTGCAGGCCACATGCTGTTCCCATCTTTGGCTCCAACATGTGGGGAAAGTTCCACCTCTGATACCACTCTTCTGCAATTTCATAAGTTTTGTTCAGTGGTGGGACACTTGAGAGGCTCCTCCACGTATTTCTTCGATGATGGCCTCTACCACTTCTCTGACCACTTTGCTGATGCTGTAGTGTGGCACCCTCCATGCATACTGCATGTTTTTGTTATGTGGTTCCAACACATACAAAAGGCCAGGTGCGCCTTTGAGTCAGTGCCACTCTCAGTCCAGGGTCCAGTTGGGACAGAAGTTGGTGCTCGGCTTGGTCAACCTGGTCTCAGACGCTCTATAAGTTCATCAAACATGCGTGGTGGCATGCCTCATGAAGTGATGGAATGCACAAGGGTCTTCCATTCCTCAGGTCCACCATCAACTGGTCATACAGTCCAAACTCCATTCTTCTCCCAATTCCATCTCGGACCCACACAGCTCTTGGACCTCTCCTTCTTCTCTTTGTGATATAAAAGTGTGAAACAGTCTGAACAGGGTGATGAATGATCGCAGCTACTATACGGACTGGTGTCATGATCCATGGTGGTGGAGAACAATTGATGATGTGGAAGAGCCAAGACCAAGGAGTGAAGAGGTCTGTACCACCACGGCTGCTGGACTCATACTGAGATCCAGGTGATTTCCTCCCCCTTTTTATAGGAAATATCGTTGTCCACTAGATTGTTCCTTCTACATACTCTAGACATTCTGCAGACATCCTAAATATCCGAGATACATCTAGATACAAATTTTGTCCGTTTTAATCCTTTATGTACGAGATGCATCCACTTCCATCCTTTTCTATTTCGTGCTACTAACGCTGTTGCTACGTTTCCATTGTTCCTTTCGTTTCTCCTTCTTTCCATTTTCAGCTGCAGCGGATGTGAGTTGAAGAGGAATGGCCACAGAGGATGGCGAGGAGGATACAGCGGACGTTTAATGGATGACAATGGACATAGAACGTTTGTTGCCCTATATGTCGCGGATGTACATTTTACGCGGCCGAAAGTTCATCCATTCACAAAGTTTTGTGCAGCGCAAAACTTCTTGTGCGGATGAAATCTCAGTGATGGATGCTCGATGGACAGTGCGTATGAAACATGTATGCATTGAGTACACAATGGATGCATCGCATTTTCCAATGGATGGCAAGCTTTTTTTTAAAATTTTACATCCTCTTTGCATTCATTGGGGCAGGTGGGACAGGGGCTTTATTAGTAGTTTTATCAAACAACCTAACTCACAGCACAATGAGAAAAAGGAAGTCAAGAGTCTTTTCTATAATACATAACTCTGTCACGGCAGCTATGAGTTTCCCACAGGGTGGGATTCAAAATTAACAACCGGTTCTGTGGGCATGGTCTAGTGTGTGGTGGGCTGGTGGTGCATGTGACTGGGGTTGTACAATGTTTGAGTGGGTCGTCATGTTATTGGCTCGGGTTGGCCAACTCGGAGAGTGAGGTCATTGTTGTAGTCACGTAGCTTGTGAGTCTGCCACTGTTGTGCTTCGATGTAGCTGTCGGTCGGTGCTAAACAGTTGCGGTAAGTGTGTGAAAAAAAAAGTCATAGTCACTTTTTTCAGTTACCATGTAACTTGAATGTCACTCCACACAAGCAGGTACCAGCAAAGGAGGGGAAAAAAACTCCAGAGAAGTTCCTGAGACGGAAGTCTATAGTCCTGCCCAAGAAGTAATAAAACAATGCGGGCAGTTTCTGTAAGCAACACCAGAATGTTTCCTTCCTGCCTTCCTTACAGGATTAGGCCAGTAATCTTCTTCTAACAACTGGTTCTCTGAACTGCTTGGAACGTTAACAAACAGTTCTAGCAAATAGGTGTGAACTGGTAGAATCCCATCCCTAGTTTCCCATGGAAAAACCTCAAGTACTTTTATAGATATTAGCAATCCTTGGTGCTCTCTGAGCTTGCTTGTTTTCTTGCAGACATTTCACTTCTAGGTAACATCATCAATGCCAGCTAGTGGTTTGCTGTTAGTTTATATTCTAGGGGTGTGTCCTGTCAGTTGTTGGGGGGAGTGATCTTGGTGGTTCTTCAGTTGAGCTGTTTACTGTGGACTTCCTTTGCAGTTTCTTAATTGGGGCATTGTATACTTGATTGTTGGTCTGTTGCTAATCTTGGTGCCAGCTCCTACGGGAGGTCATTGAAACTGGTTCAATAAAACACTTTACTCTCAGTCCTGATGTAGCAATGTGTTTTTACTTTGGCTTCCTCCAACAGCAGCAACAAACGGTAAGTCCGGTAAGTCCGAGCAAAGCCAGTACTAAGAGAGTCTGCCTCTCAGCACTTTTTATAATCCCTTTCCACCCCCAATCATTAGCTAACACCCACCCCTGATAACTACCCAACATCCATCACCCACCCTCACTGGTGTAAAAGCTCTCAGATAACACCTCCCCTTTATCTCAGGTCTCTCTCTACCCCGATCCCCCATATGACATGCCGACCAGCTGATACTATCTTTAGAAATGTTCCCCGGCTGGCCACGTTGAGAAAGAGACAGGCGTTTTGCCGAGATAGTTGCAAAATGCTGAACAGTTGACAGGACAACCCTGCAGCTGGTCATGCTGAACAGATGACCCATTAGTCCCCTGGCTGGTAGCTACGATGATGTATTGAGCTTCATTTCATCTCTAGCGTTGATTACACCTGACGGGGAAAAGAGGTTGCATTTTGCATCGTCAGCTGTCATCAACCTGGGGTCGTCAGGAAGGATCACTCGCCCCAATCTGGAGGATATGACTATGTGTCAGGCTTCATTTCGACATTAGTGTTGTTGAAGCTCAACACCTGGAGTTAATCTATGCTGACCTGGGTACTGATTATTAGTGGAGAGATACTTGGGTCTTTTTGTTCCCTTTTTGGCTGGTTGATTGTCTCTTTTACATAGTCTGTAGATGTTAATGTTTATGTAACATATTTTCCCGAAAATAAGAGCCTGTCTTATATTTTTTTTGCCACCAAAAAAGGCACCAGGTCTTATTTTGGGGGGATGTCATCCACTGACTAACCTCACTTGCATGTGTCACCCCCGGCCTCCTTTTTGCCCTTCAGGAACTTCTTCTGTGGCCAGCAAGGCTTTCCTGAAGGCATCTGCAGCTGATAACAGAACTCCAGATTGATCCAGAGCTTTGTTATCAGCAACAGAGGCCTTCAGGAAAGCCTTGCCAGCTGCAGAAGAAATTGGCCAGCAAGGCAGGTGTTGGAGTGTGCGTGGCTTGGATACAACTGTCCAAAGATACAGTAGTAGGGCAGCTCCACCAGCCTATCCCCACCCTAGCTTAATTTTTACCCATGCACTCTGGAGTGGGCAGGATCTTAATTAGGGCTTATTTTGTGGGTAGGGCTTATATTGGGTGCACATGTAAAAATCAAGCTAGGACTTACTTTCAGGGTAGGTCGTATTTTCAGAGAAACAGGGTATCTATTGATGGTTAATTTGTCATAGTGCCAGACTTCTAGAAATTATCTGGTGTTTTTGGACTTGGCTTGGTCTAGGACAGTCACATTTTCCCATTTGAAACTATGGTTACATCTATTTCTATGTTGTGAAATTAAGGAGTTTTCATCATGTCTTTGGACTGCTAGTTGGTGTTCATGGATGTGTTCTGCCACTCTTGTGCCTGTTTGTACTATGTAGTGGCTGTCACAGTTATTACATTGTATGTTTTAGATTATTCCTGGGTTTTTTTTCTGGGGTTGCTGGATTTTTTGGTCTGCTTAGGATGTTTTGAAGGACTTTAGTTGGCTTGCATACTACATGATTCCATGTGGTTGTCATAATCTGTTGATGGTTTTTGAGATATTCTGAAAACAAACCATATTCCTTATTAGCACTGATGATGTTACCTAATTTGGATAATGAAACGTCTACAAGATAACAAGCAAGCTCTGAGCTTCAAATATTCTCCTTCTTTAGATGATATCCTTTTTTCTATACATCAGTCTTTCCAAACCACTATTCTTGTAGCAATGCCAAGACAAAACATTAGCAAGTTGCCACAGTTCCAAAGAAACAAAGCTATCCATAACTCCGTTCCACCCAAAGAGGAAATAAAATAAACCCATTGCATCCTTCTCTCAACATCTTTATTTCCTCTTGTATTCAAGTGTCTAAAATAAAATCTAAATAATTTCAAATACAGGTAGTCCTTGACTGATGAACACAACTGAATCCAAAGTTTCCATTGTTAAGCAAGGCAATTGTTATGTGAGTTTCACCCCATTTTATGACACTTTTGCCACCATAGTTAAGAAATCATTGCAGTAGTTAAGTGTATTGTGTGGTTGTTAAGCAAATCTGACTTTTGTTGTGGTCTGCTGGAGACCTGCGGAGCTGGCAGCATTAGAGTCAGACAGTGGGGAGGAACATGGGCCAGTTCTGGAGTCTGGGGAGAGTTCTGTGTCTGACACAGAGATGGGGCCAGGGCCATCTGAGAGTTATGTGTGAATTCCAGAGCCTCCAGAATCTGACATTAGCGAGGCAGAGGAATAGGGGGAGCCGATTTCCAGTACACACTTGCGCAGAGCTGCCAGAAGGCAAGAACAGTTAAGACAAAAGGGGTGACTTAAGAGTAAGGCTTGAAGATGATTGGTCCCTCCCATAAGACATAAAGGAGGAGCAAAGGGACATGAGCTTTTGCAGGAAGCAACTTTGTTCATTCTAGTTGGTTTAAGCTCCATGTTGACTTTGTTCTCCATTTGGCCTTGTACAGTTAATTGGCAATTTAGTCGTTGGCAGCATTTCAAGGGAGCTAAAAGTGGGTGCTTATCATCATTATCCCGAAAGACTGTGGCAGACGTCTGTTGGACTATTCATAACTGTTTGGGACACATTACGGGCTGTGAATGTATATAATTAATTCACAGCCATTGAAATAAAAAAAAGATTTGTGGGAACAATGTGTGATTGTTATTGTCTCAGGAAGCCTTGGTCAGAACAGCTTTCCCCATTGATTTTGCTTGTCGAAAGCTGGCTGGGAAGACTACAAAATGTGATCACGTGACCCAGCATCGTGCAACTGTAATAAATACATGCCAGTTGCCAAGTGCCTGAATTTTCATTCTACAATCATTAGGATGCCACAACTGTAGTAAGTGTGAAGAACTGTCATGTCACTTTTTTTCAGTGCTGTTGTAACTTCAAACCATCACTGAACAAATGGTTGTAAATTGAGGACTACCTGTAGTTCTTATAAAGGGTTAAAAAGGGCTAAATATTTCAAAAATATAATTACAGCTGATCCACAGTTAATGTGCAATCACAGAGACCCCAAAGTAGCTTTGAACTCATCCTCATAAATAAGCATCCTCAATTATCCTGGTGACTTCTCCATTAGTCAACTATAATAATATAATCACTGGGCTGCCTTTGATGATTGCAAAATTCAAAAGCTACGTTGATGATAGGAATGTGCAATGAGTGATTATTAAAGTATGAAAGGCCAACTCCAATCAGCCTTAACAAACTGTACATTTAATTATGAGAGACGATGGGAATTGCAATTCAACATCTGGAGGGCCAACACTTTTCCCAACCCTACTCCAAAATATTCAGCTGTGATAATTGGGATGAGTCATAATTAGGATGGACCGTGCTAGATATAGTTCTAAGTATTGTCATTTATTGATTTTTTTTCCTCCCCATTATAATAATTCTTGCTTGGCATAATAGGAATAATAATCAGAATAAAGTGAGAAGTGTATGTTTATTATTTCACCTGATTTACAGCAGGCCATTCTATTTTTCCATTGAAGAGACCTCCCAGAAGTGAAGTTCTCTTCAACTTTCAAATTTTGCACTGGAATACATCAAGCATCCTCTTGGGCTTCTTCATTCCTGTCCAGGTGAACAAGCACAAGGTTACCTGGGAACAAAGTGGTGCTCGTGCAGAACACAGTACAAAGGGTTGAGCCTCGCTGAGCCTCAGAAACTTGCTTACTTTCCTTCCCATGTAAGCCAAATGTTGGCTATGCATATTGCACATATGGTACGTAATGCTAAGCAGCAGATATATTTGCAGGCACGAGCTCAGCCAGGTGAACCAGAATTAAAAACCTCCCACTGGCAATAGCTATCAGGAAGGGATGCCAAGCCCCTCTTGGCTAGAAACAGCCCTCCCCTCCCCCTATATCTTGAGGATTTCCCAATAACTCTTTTCTTTTCTAGGATGTTGTAAATTCTCTAGCTCAGCAGATAAAATTGAAAATCACATCAGCCCACAGCAGACATATGTTCAAATGAAAAAATCTTATCTTTACTATTATGAGCTTCCAGGATTTTATTGAAATCAGATGTGATCTATATCAGAGGTGGTATTCAGAAGGTTCTGATCAGTTCTGGAGAACAGGTAGCCGAAATTTTGAATAGTTCGGAGAACTGGCAGATACCACCTCTGACTGGCCCTGCCCCCATCTATTCTCTGCCTCCTGAGTCCCAGCTGATTGGCTGGGTCTTCTTTTGNCTGAGTCCCAGCTGATTGGCTGGGTCTTCTTTTGTTGCCCTGCACAGGAGAACAGAGCTGGAAAGCAGGTTAGTGGGGTGGGGTGAGAATGGAGATTTTGCAGTATTCTTCCCCTGCCACGCATACCAAGCCACACTATGCCCACCAAGCCACATCATGCCCATCATGCCACACCACGCCCACCAAACCATGCCCACAGAACTGGTAGTAAAATGTTTGAATCCCACCACTGATCTACATATGGTTTGCTGGAAAGGTACACTTCAGGAACCAAACACATATTGCAGTAACACACATGCACGCATGGTTCCTCCCGAAAACCCTAATGCACAATAAGTTGACTCAGGGATGAGGTGCCCAGAATGTAAAGCAGCTTTCAAGGTGTTCTGGAAATGTTGCTTCCTATACTTACCCATAGCAAATGATCAATTTCTGTGTGAATGTGATTTTAAATAACTAATTATTATTCTAGGTAATTAATTATAGGAATAATTAATGATTCTAGTAATCCCTCCACAACTGCCGTTCTATTTCTCATCCGATCCTGACCTCCAGAGACATCTCTGTGAGGATGATCAACATGCCAGAATGAGAGAAAAAACCGTTTTTTTCCATGCTTTTAGCAATGTGACCTGAGGTATTGATTTATAGCCTGCTGCAGCACTTCAGTGCATTGAAGGAGCAGGGGTAATTAAGTTAGTATCTCCACTTGCTAAAATCCTGCTGAATTGCAACAAAGAGATTACCTTTATGTTCCTTGGTTGTCTCTTGCTAAATTCAAAGGCAAGGCAGCCACCCACTGTCCTTTTGCAGCTTTCCTTGGCTGCACCTGTGAGTTTTCTTCTCTTGCTGTTTTTTGTGCAGCTGGGTGAGAAAAATTCAGGAATGGAGACTCCTGCCTCTTTTCTCATCACTGACACTGAAACAGGCAGGCATTACAGTTTAGGACTATCATTGAGCCCAACATTTCTGTGAGATGTTTGTTAAGTGAGTTTTGTCCAGTTTTACGATATTCCTTGCCACATCTGTTAAGCGGATCACTGCAGTTGTTAAGTAACACCATCGTTAAGCGAATCTGGTTTCCCCATTGGGTTCATTTGTCAGGTGACCAAAGGGGATCACATGACTGTGTCATAAATACGGGTCATAAATACGAATTGGTTGCCAAGGGTCTGAATTTTGATCATGTGGCCATGGGGAGGCTGCAACGACCGGTCATAAGTGTGAAAAACGGTTATAGGTCCCTTTTTTCAGTGACATAACTTCAAACGGTCGTAAAACAAACTGTTGTAAGTTGAGGACTACCTGAAATATCTGCATTAAGAATACACCCAGCTTGCTTTCGTGAATAGGAAGGGAAATAAAACCAGGAAGAAGTTAGTGGTGACAGGAAAATGCAGAAGATAAAATTACTGCTTTTTACAGAAAGATCTCTGCGTGGAATCTCTCTCATTCCCTCTTTTTTTTTTTTTTTTTANTTTTTTTTTTTTTACGAAAGAGAGATAACAAAGCAAGCTCAGTGAGAATTGTGGTCTGTCGTCCATTACATTAATTAGGAAAATAAAGCTACAAAAGGTAATAGCAATGCAACTAAATATCTTGAAGTAAATATGGAAATGACATGTTAATTTACGCAAATTAACACCCATATTCACTGACCATTAAACCCTCACTAAATGCAGCAAATTGAAGAAAGGTAAGGAGCTGCCTGGGTGTTGTGCAGAAGGCACTATTTAATCACAATTAAAATATGTACGCCTTGGGCAATCTTACCATGTACCTCATATTCCAAAGAACTTTCTCTTCCCTTTGAAATTTGTCCACTACACTGGAAACAATGAGCTCTTTTCTTTTTGCTCTTCTTCTTTTTCTTCTCTACCCATCAGCCTAAGTGTGCTGTAAAATTTAGTAATGAAAAAAGGCATTGTTTTTGTTGTGTTTGTTGAGTGCTGTGTAGTTAAGATCGATTGGTATATGTCCTAACCAAGATGTTATATTTACAAACAGATAAGGACACAAATCCATTATTTATTTTTCATCTGAGTCAGGTCTAAGTTAATGATTGTTTAGAGCTCAAACTTGGGTTATATTGCCTTTCCACTGAATTTTTTTTAAAAAAATATTATAAATATGCTGCTGTATTCTGCTCTCATTTTTAGCCTTAGCAAATTTTAGCCTTATACTTGCATTTGCAGCAGTTTGCATAATGCTGTATTATAGTTTCCAATTCTGTTTTCTGCCTGGAGCCTTCAGGAATAGGCTGGGTTAAACATCTCAGTAGATGAATGGGTCCATTGTGTAACTTCAAAATTGAAGTTGAAATGGAATAAATCAGATTTTCAGTCTTTGAATTGAGTGAAAGTTGTTTTATATACTTGGAGATATTTACGAATGGTTTTAAAATCTTTTCTCTCTAAAGGGTCTAGCTGCATGATAATGCAAATGAAGTAAGGCCAGGATTATTTATTTATTTATTGTAACAAACCAACCTCTATCCCCCACCCTGGTTAAAAAGAAGCATACAACATAAAAAGCCCATTCAGAAACTAAGCATGTCTAGAGACCTTCAGCTTCTAATGGCTATTACAACATTTAGCCATTTTTCTGGAAACTTCACAATACCGATCATTGTAACACAACTGTCCCAAAGACTCAATTGTCTAAATAATATGTAATAAGTGAGATTAGCTTATTCCTTTGAATGTGAAAGGGCTTTTCAGGAATACATGTCTGACTGTCTCAACTTTGGCATCTGAAGATACACTGAACAGTGGAAGGATTCAAATTGTTTTACCACTGGTTTGGTGGGCATGGCTTGGTGGACGTGGCTTATTGGGGTGCTTTGCCTAATGCTGGCGCACAGCTTTCCCCACACCAGCTGAGACTTGAAGCGTCAATCAGCTGAGAGGATAAAGAAGAGGAAAAGTGCAGGGGTGGGTGGAGGGCTAATCCTGCGCTTTTGTCTTCATTTTCCTCTCAGCTGATTGTCAGAGGATTTTGTTTCCTCCTGTCAGCTGATCATAGGCTTTTTTTTACTACCAGTTCAGCAGAACCTGTCTGTGCTGGTAGCATACTACCACTGACACTGAAGTATTCTGAAGCAGAAGATTATGAAAACGTTCCATCAACACCACTGAGGGTAGAGAATCTGAAAAACCAGTGTAAACACCCTTTTTTATATATATGAAGGCATGACGGCATGGTAAAAATTTGTGGTGATGGTAAAAAAATTGTATGTGTGTTCATTATAGCAGAGTCGCTAGCTATATCCTACATATATCAAGATTTAACATTTGATCCCACTGCAGGCCTTATCTAGGATCAGTAGACCAGCCTACGGTCTGACCTAAGCTTATTACACAACATTGTCTGCTACAATGTCCTACCTATCAATGACTACATCAGCTTCAACCACAATAACACATGGGCAAATAATAGATACAAACTCAAAGTAAACTGCTCCAAACTCGATTGCAGAAAATACTGTATGACTTCAGCAACAGAGTGGTAAATGCCTGGAATGCACTACCAGATTCTGTTGTTACATCCTCAACCCCCTAAAACTTTAACCTTAAATAATCTACCGTGGACCTCACTCCATTCCTAAGAAGTCTGTTAGGCACCAGCGTGCCTACGGTCCCTGTCCTACTCTTCCCATTTACTTGTATTCATTTATTATGTATATACTTATACCTGTTTATACTATATGTTAATCTGTTATGTTTATACTTATATTTGATTTCTCATACATGCATGACAAAATAAAATAAAAAATAAAATAAAAAGTATAGCAGGATAAAGATTAGGTGGTGATAAAAGTAAACTCACAGATATAATGTGGTTTTTCCATGGGGAAATATATTAATACAAGTTGGGTCAAATACTCATCCCATATATTTGTTTGGACCTTTCTTTCGACTGGAAGAAATAACTTTAATAGAGACACATCCAGTCTACCATTCAAGAAGCATCTGAGTGAAGAACTATGGCATGTATCTCAGGAAGTTAGACTAGATTGCTTCTAGCAAGGGGATATCCTTTTATACACCACACAGTGTGCTGTACAGCAAAAGAATTAGCACTTTAACATTCAATTTTGTATCTGGAATATATATATAAATATATAACACAATGATTTCAAGCAAAGCCTCCCATTGGGTTAATGGCTTATGGCTGAATAAAGATCAATTGTGGTTGACTTGGTAAGAGGAAAAGAAGTGGCTTTTCTAGAAAAATCATTCCTGAGAAGTAAAGGAACACTTTAAAGAAGTGGTGCAACTTCTTTTGATTAGACTATTTGTGGCCTGGGATTGCAGAGCCTGCTGATTTTGGCACAGGTGATCCTCAAGGCTTTTGACATTTCGCTTGATGGATGTTCAGTGAGAGACTTTGGATATGGCATTTTTCCAGTTGTTTCACTTCTAAATAGTCTTCAAATCACACTATAGAACTGTAAAGTTCTATTATAAATAAGAATAATTTACCTTCTAAATACTCTTCGAAAGTATTATGTAGAATAGTACTTTGATCATTCAAGCACAGATGCCACTGATGCTTATAAGGCAGATCCATTTAAATAGGTGATTAACTTTTTTTTTACCAAATCCAGTAAATAGGCCTCCATCCATTTGCAAATATATATATGGGAATTTTGGTGGGAATGATGTGAAGGATAAAAATATATCATGTTTATAATTATCAATAATATATCAAACTTAATAAATCACATAGTGTGTGTGTGTATGTATGTATTCATATGAATATTTTTGCCTCATGTGTATCTACTGTAGTCCAGAGTTTATTCAGTTCAGATAAATGTACTAAGATGTGAGTGTTACTGTCCTTAAAACTTACCCTACATCTCAAAGTTTGAAGCCTATAGGGCAGAGGTGCCATTCAGCAGGTTCTGACCAGTTCTGAAGAACCAATAGTGGAAATTTTGAGTAGTTTGGAGAACCGGCAAATACCACCTCTGACTGGAGATTTTACAGTATCCTTCTCCTGCTACATCCACAGAACTAGTAGTAAAAATAATTGAATCTTACCACTGCTACAGGGAAACCCTAGCCCAGCCTTAGCAACTTGAAGGTATGCAGATTTCAATTCCAATGCTTGCTGAGGAATTCTGGGAGTTGAAGTCCACATATCTTCAAGTTTCCGAGGTTGAAAAACACTGCTCTAGCCTGACCTGCAATTCCCAGAAGCATAGGTGGATGCTGCTTAAAATACTCCAGAGAATCTAGGAAAGAACCTGCAACTTCTCTGCTTAACTACTAACAGTCAAAATGTTCCCTGCTAGTTTTTCTCCCCTTGATCAGAAAAGAGAAGTTACATAGATGCTGACTCCTAAATTTCTCAGGGTTGACAATTTTAAGTAATTAAAACTTTTTAA
>BHFT01061557.1:0-17117 GCA_004320025.1 Laticauda laticaudata
CCGACCAGGGGCGAAAATATCAGCTGCGATCTCAGAGCCCCGAGATCGCAGCTGTAGCACCGAGACGAAGCTCCGGAATCCCAAAGGTGCTTTTTCAGGAGGCAACTGGACTTTCTTGTCTTTTCTTTTGAAGACATTTCATGTCTAATCAAGAAGCTTCTTCAGCTCTGACAGAATAGTAGAGAATGGAAGGATTTATATTGCTTGCAGACAGCTGATTCGAAGGTAACTGTGGTGAAAAGGTGACAGCACTCTGTCATGTGATGCTAGCCACATGACATTGGAAATATCTTTGGTCAATGCTGGCTCAATGGCCTTAATATGGAGATGAGCACCGCCCCTATATTTGGCAATGACTAGTGGAATAAAAATCACAGGGATTCCTTTACCCTTTACTTTTGCTGCTATGATAGTCCCATGCTAACCTTCAGAGTGGATACCTTGGGGTTTTTAAATTTTGGAGATTGGGATCCTCATTCACATTTTTCCACATAAATATTTCTGAAAATTTCCATTTACAAATCTCTATATTCTTCACAAAATGTTTTAAAATAGATTTGAAAAATAATGGAGGGAAAACAATCACTGAACTGTCACACAGTAAAAAAAATTGATTCATCATTTGGGAAAGATAAAGATAAAATTTAAATTCAGCAAAGCAAGATCAGCAGGAAGTTTACCCTAAAAATAAATGGAAGTGAAGTCCTTTGTTACAATTTTAAGAGATTCAGATTAAAAACAACACTCCAAAGATAAAAGTTTTGCATTTAGAGACCCTGTTCATCTCTTTTTAAAACACCATTGACAAATTATTTGAACACAATCCACTTTCAGGGCTTTTTGTCATCCAAGGAAAAAGGTCAGTCACCTTTGACATGGCATAAACAGTTGAGTGAATGACACCATAAGAAAGGAAGCAAGGAAACAGAACACCTAAAGACAGCATCAGAATAGATGAGCTCCAACTACAAAATCTGGTTCAAAGGCCCTAAACAGCTTAAATTGTCTTTACCTTGTCCAGTTTTCCATATCACCTGAAGATTAGCAGTCTCCTGAACTATTCATATGAACATTTTTCTTCCTTTCTGGAAAAAATGGTGCTGGTGTATCAAACAAAACAGTTGGTCTCTTATCATTTGATCTAGATATCAACATCAAACTGACTGATCAGTATATTCTTTTTACAGACTTTCCCAAGGAAAAATGTGTAGTTCAAGCCAGACTATTAGTGAACTTTCTCAGTACTCTAAGAACACAGTCCATCTGGTTTTGAAGCTTTGTAATCCTTCATATTAAATGGAATCCCCCAATTATTCTCAAGCTTCAGTCCTGCCCTTTTATTCCACAATCACCTGGTGAAATGAATACTTCTTTGAGGGGGTGGGGAATGAACAAGAATTTTGTAGCTTTATATTGCTTAGTTAGCTATATCTCGCCATCTTCATTGAACAGTTGATGTAGTGAAATTTTCATTTTCATTTTTTTTTTGTCAACATATGTAAAAAAGGTATTTTGGGGTTGTTCTTTTACTATTCTTAACATTCTTTGCTAAATTCAGTTCATTCTGATTTTTCACTTTTCTGGCACCGTTCCATAGTTTTAGGCTACTTGTCCATACCTTTTCAGTATGACCTGGTCCTCTTTCCATTTTCTGTGTTGTTGCTGTGTGAAGATCTTCTATTTTTTTTTTAATTTGTACTGAATTATATTGCTCTTAGTCCCTTCCAATTTTCTCTTTTGCTGGAGTAATTTGCAATTATGCTTTTAAGCTCTCCATTTCCTTTGGAAATTCTTCTTTTAATTCTGTTGAATGAGCCCTAAACTTTTTTGTACTCTAAATATATCCTGGAATTCATAGACAATTTATCGATTACATTTCTAAACACCCAAAGGTTTTAAAGTGGTATATAAATACATTTAAAAGTATAATGCAAAGCCACTGAAAAAGAGCAAAGAGAACATATTATAAGGCATAATAGAGCTGTATACAGTAATATAATTATTATAACAACAAAAGAATGCTAATATATAAAAGTAGTTTTAAATTTTATTCCGAAAGTTTAGTTTAGTGTGTTTTCTGTTAGGTGTTCACTAGAATATGGGAAAACTGTAAAAGTAAGAAGGTCATTTTACAAAGGGGAGATGTCAGCTTCACAAAGGAGATATGTTAGGAGATAGAAACAGGAACTCTATTTTATTGATATGGGCTATGATATTCATTATGATTATCATTTAAATTTGTATGCTGCGCAACTCCCAATATCTCTGGGATTGTATAATAACAAATTTTGACAACTTTTCTCATTTCTTCAACTTATACTAAAAAAAATTAACATGAGTCTATCATGAGTTTCTTTCTTACTTCTTCCTGATTTTGGGGATTAAGTTCATGTTTGCTCAACAATTGCCACATATCTTCTTCAAGACTATTTCTGTACCTCTCTACAGAATATCACTTGTGGAGAGGCATTTCTCTTGCAGTACCAGCCCCTTGCCTCGTTGGGTGGGGTCAACTAGACAATGGCCTCAGCTAAAGATCTTAGAGTCCTCTCATAAATATGGATGAAGACTGACCCATAGCAAAGCCAAGATAAACTTTACTGAACATCCCTAAAAGGATTCAATGAAGCCCAGAGGAGGTAAAATAGAAGTTAATGGACTAGAAGAATGACTATGACAAAATAATGAGAGTACCACCATTATAAAATCCTGTCTCATGAAAATAGAAATAATAATTTTTTTCTTATTATGAACAAATATTTCATTTGCATAATAGTTCATATGTTCCAGTTAATAATGACCACATTGACAAGTGAAAGTTCACTTCACAAATTCTAATCAAAGGATTAATTCTGAATCCACACACATTGTTGCGGGTGACCATAATTAATACATAATTAATTACATTTACATAATTAATATGTGTAAACCTTGAACAAACTAATGTCAATAATTAGTAATGCCTATGCAGAAACAGCTGTTAAGATGAGTGGGGACTAATGCTGATTCCTCACAGCATGAATGCTGAGCACACCATGTGCCATTCCTGACAGGTCACTCAGCATTTACACAGAGAAAAATACTCTTATTTTCTGTGCTGACGTGGTTTGTATACTGTGGCATCAATTAAATATTTAAAAAGAAAACTCCCCTTCCATAAACATTTAAAAATATGTATCTCTTTTAAATGTAAAACACAGAAATGATCAATCTTTTTAATTTAAAACACAGATTTACTGGAAACTGACTTGGACCCATGAATAAAACTATGACAATGCAATGTCAATATTGCATGAATATGAAGCATTATATGCATATATGTTCCTAATAATTAAGTTTTTTCAGTGACAAGAATTCTCTGATAAAAACATCTAAGAAACACAAAAACAGAAAGTTAGGTTCTGGATGGGTGCTTGTTTCAAAATGTAATATCTATCATCAGAACATATTTCAGAACATTAGAACCTCAGCACAGGAATGTCTGAAGAGAGTCACAAAAGTCAATATGCCAGCAATAACCATGAAATCAGAGCCCTGCCAATTTTTACACACACTCCATGGTGTTGGCCACCATCCCTTCTCTGCAGACCATCCAGCCACAACACTAAACAATTTAGTATGCAACACAGTACTATATACGGGAATCTAAATTGTGCATGTTAAAGAACCTAACTCTGAAAAGAATTATTGCATATCCTGGAAAATAATCCCTTTGAATGAGGTCCAACATGTCAAGCAGTCTTTCTCACTTTGGCAACTTGACAATAAGTGGACTTCAGCTCCCAGAATTCCTGAGTTGGAGGCCATGCATCTTCAAGTTGCCAAGAAAGAGAAAGCCTGATATAAGGGATTACACATTTTGTTTTCGTATACTGGAAAAGGATAGGCTTTGTTTGATTAGAATTGGATTTGGTTTATAGTAATTTATGTCATTTTTTCTTTCTTAATCTTTATAGAATAGAGTCATAATGGGAAAAAGCCATTTGGGTCATAAAGTCAATCCCAAATTTAGTGAAGGAATTTCCACTATTAAAACATTCTGAAAATAGGAATCTAACTTTCGAGGTTTTGCAAAATTATCTTCCTTGAATTGTCCAAAACCAAATGACCAAATGGTGGAATGTAGAGAATATAGAAAGAATTTATCAATAGTCAAAGGACATATTTTATCATCTTGCTATAAATGTCTTCATTTCCGCTTCCAGATGTAGAAAATCTGGAACATGGACTTTTTACTCTGTTAACAAATATATTCTGAATATCTCTGATTTTGTAATTGAAGCTTGGTTTGAAATAAGTTTGGAAGGGGTTTTAAGTTTCCCACCCACAGCCTCAGATATAGCTACCATAATCTGAAAAATAAAATTGAACAATATTTGTCTATTGCTACTACTGTCAAGTAAGTAGGGAAGGAAAACCAACATCTTCAATGGTAGAGATATTGTGATGCTGGTGAGCTCATTATAAGCAGATTTTTTTGACTGAGAAAGATCCAATGAGAGAAAGGTAGTAGATTTTCCACTATTGATTTTCTATTTCCAAATTTCAATGCAATCAGTTAATCAAAATAGGTATTTTGCCTCTTCGAATTCCTGCTTCTCATATGCTTGTCTACATTTATTCATTTGCTAACTGTATGTTATATTATAAGCATTTGAGTCTATGCTTCTCTGCAGAAGATCCCAATTTCAGTGCAAGCTTTCAAAATAAAACATGGACAATTGCTGACAATTGCACATGGTACTGATTTAAGGGACCGATGGTCTAAATCCTTTTAAGACAGATTCTTATTGTAGAATATTTCTGGATTCTTGAAGCCAGAAAAACTTATCAGGTTCTGTTTCAATAAAACATTTGTTATTTTGTTTGTTTATATATAAAATCCATTCCACTCCCATTTGGGAATAAAGGCTTTCTTTGCTCCTGAATGCAAATATCAGAAATCTCTCTCTCTCCACCACCCCCCACCCCAGCAAGCCGAAACACATGAGGATGTGAAGAAATACTGCAACAGGCTTAAATTCTAAAGGCTAAATTATGGCCAGTGTGCCAGAATCAATATTTGATTCTGAATCAAGAAAAAAACATGGGCTAATGGAACGTGCTGAAGTCCCCAATGATTTGTGTCCTAAAGCCCGGAATTATTCTCCAGGCTGGTGACATTTTTCTTCAGGAATCAGATCCATTCTGGATCTGATGGCAAGACAGATGGCAAGGGTGTAGTGACTTTTAATAATCATAATGAAAAATGATGTCCCTGTTTAATTAGTACAGATATTCACTTAGCCTGAACAGCTGATGAGCTTGCATTTTACTAATATTCTGTGGTAAACAAGAAGCTCTTTGGTGAATCCTTGGTGAACCTTTGGGACACTTCAGTTATGCCCCTGAGGAAAATAATGCCAATATTTTTTTCTTGTTCCTCAAGGAGGCTGCATTATGCCTCTAGGAATAGTGCTGTTTTGTTCTCATTCATCATGCTGTGGCAATCTTTACAAAGAATATCATTAGGTAGATGTCAGTCCCTCTGCTTAATGGGTGTCTAAATACAGGATATGCCAATCCATTTCAAAATATCAAAAATTGGCATTTGAAAGGTTCAAATCTATTCTATTTCTGATTTTTTAAAATGTCTAAGAAAATAGGCCTTTTTATATGAAGCAAGCATGAATTATTGCCTGGCATTATTTTTATTTATGATTCTGAGCTAATCATGGGGTACATTTATCACATGATAAATAGCCACTGGTGTTATATTGTAATGTATTATTTTAATTTTTAAAATTGCTTTATATCTTTTACTTCATAATATATTTTAATATTGTATATTGTCTGGCAATGTATAACATGACAGGCAGCCTAGCATTTTAAAAATACATGCATACATATATACATGCATAATGTTCATGCAAACAATATCCCAGACGCATACTCTTTTGCCTCAGGAAAATTTATGGACATGCAAATTATAGACCACAGATCTACCAGCAGTTTTCTCAGTCACTTCTATTATGTGAATTTCTCTCTCAAATGCATCACGTGATTGTTTATGTCAAATAGTACTTTTCTTTTTAGCATAAATGAAAAACCTGGAGTGGTCAAAGCTGTTGACATGAAAGAATAATAAAATATATTTTGTAAATTCTCCTTTCAGAATAAACATACAGCATCTAAGCTATGAAAAGAGTAAAAAGCTATGATATAATTAATGTTGCTATTGTTGCATTTATATTGTGAGGGGGGGGAAAGGTAACCTGTGAAATGTTCTGCCTTGATTGCCAAAATAATTTGGAGGGTAATATTGGAGAAAGAAGATATTTTCTCTTCTGCCTGGGGCAAAAAGTGGATTAACCTACCTTGTTTTCCATATATGGATCTTCTCCTGCCATGAAAAGCAATTGTTCTATCACAGTCTTACATCATTCTATAAAAGTGTATTATTAAATAGATTAATTTCTTCTATCACAAGGACTCACCCTGAAGTCTTCACTTTAATGAACTATGACAGTACAGATGAAATAAAAATGAGTTTAAACTGTCCACCCCTTTTTTTTAATCCCATAAAGAGAAATCCTAATGGCTTGAAAATTTGTTTTTGGAGGTTCTTTCTATAACAACTGCGAAAAAAATAACCATAAATCTAACTCTTTGTAACTCATACGGATCATGAAAACAATTGTATTTATGCTTGAAATATAAATATATCCTGAGCAGAGAAAAATGATGAAATATGGTCTCAGCCACTGCAGACATGGAAAATGAAGTCAAGGCAGCTAAACCCAGAATGGAAATGACCTACCACAATATTCATGCTTATTTCTGCTTGGCATTCTATATAATAGAACATTCAGACATCAATGCTAGATATACTAAGACTGTCTCTCATAACCACAATTGGTTAAATAAACAAATTTAAAAGTGGTTCATAACCATTTCACTGCATGACACAAATAACGATAGTATTGTACTGTAGAAACATTAACCCATCAGTTTCATATATAGGGAGGGATTTTATTTCTAAGCCCACATCCATAAAAATTAAGATGCAAATGTGTTTTGTACATGATTTATCATGACAAAAATCTAATGCAATTATTATTTAACCCAATTAAGGTACTGAAGGAGGAAATAACATCAAGTGTCTGGAGGAAGAGTATCACTACAAATACCTGGGCATCCTTCAAACTTCAAGCCTCAAGAGGAAGGTTAAAAGTGCATACATCATGCTTATGAAGAAGATCTTAAAGCGCAAACTCAGTGGAGGAAATACCATCAAGACAATTAACATCTTGGCAACTCTATTCATTAGGAATATGGTTACTGGATTTAAGATAAAATCCTCAATAGGAAGAGCAGAAAAATGATGGCAATGAAACATGCACCTTATCAATGCAGTGATGTTGACTATATTTACCAAGAATCATAGATGGGTGTGAAATGTTCAATTGAACCAGTCAATAGAAGAAGAAGAAGAAGAAGAAGAAGAAGAAGAAGAAGAAAAGAAGAAGAAGAAGAGAAGACAGAAGAGAGGAGGAGGAGGAGGAGGAGAGGCGGAGAGAGGAGGAGGAGGAGGAGGAGGAGGAGGAGGAGGAGGAGGAGATAAAAAGGGCATTGGAAGAATATGTAAAGGATAATGAAGTACATGCACTAAAGCATGAATGCTTACTGAATATCACAGAGACAAACTGGCCTATAAGAAAGACCAAATAAAGAACATAAAAGAGACATGGCAAGACAAAGCATTACATGGCCAGCACACTTGGGCATACATGGACACACACACACACACACACACACACACACAGAGTCAGCAAAGCAGATAACAAGCACCACTTGAATACAATGAACATTGACAAAATGGTCGTATGACAATTGCAAAAGGCAACCTTATTTGGAATAGCTTATGTCCTTTGACAAAACCTTTAACACTATCAAACAATATCTGCCTATCCTAAGTCCTTAAGAAGGACTCAATAAGTAGATAAAATGCCTAAATTTGAGTGACTGTGAACCAATAACACCAACATCAATAACACATCAGAATTATTTTAGAATATTTGACCACAAGCATTAAACAGATTAAACTGTAACTTTGTGGTTTTAGGATGGAAACTGATTTTTGCATGCTTTGTAAACCTTCATCTAACTGATTATAATGTGTGTGTGAATTGCCCCCCCTCCCCATCATTACTTTTGGAACCATCTGATTCTGTAGAATCTGTTCATCCATCCCTGATAAGCCAGTGAAAAGTGGAAAATCTCTCCTTCAGGAAAATCAAGGTTGTGTGAACCACAATGTCAGTTGTTAGCCCTTGCTGTGGATCAGTTTGTCCTCAAGGTGAAAGTGGCCTCTTTCCTGATGCCTTTTCACAAAGCATCAGAACTCTGCTTTCCAACAAATCTTCAGGGCCAAGGATGCAATTTATCTGGAAGCAACCAAATAATGTATTGAAAAGCTGAGCCCACATGAGAGTTTGTTTGCTTAAGCTGTTATGTAATGAGGGGTTGTGGTTAGTTTTATTGGATTATCCTAGTACCCTAGGAGGAGATAACCTGCAAATTATTATAAATAAATAAACAGCATTTTACAGCTTATGTTTTGGATGAAAAGACTATTCTGCAGTCTCCCAAGAAAACATGAAATAGTCATAATCTGTAAATGTTCTAATTCAACTGTACTAGCAAACCAATAGGTTTGCAATTATCTACATCCCAATACCAAAGAAATGTGACTTATCAAAGTATGCAAATACTGTATAATATAATTAATTTTACATGCTAGAAAATAATATTTAGAATCAGCCAATACAGATTGGAGTGGAAAAACAGATGCTAGAAGTTCAAGTCTGCTTTAGAAATACCTGAAGAAAAGGGAGAGTATTGTTCTTGCATTCTGAATAATGAAGTCAAAGAATATAGAAATTCTTAAAATGCAAAATATGTTCTTCATTGATTATAGAAAGGTCTTCAGTTATGTTAACATATGAAATGTTCCTCAGAAAATGGGAATTCCAGAACTTCCCATTGTCCTGATACAAAACATATACTCTGGTCAGGAATCCACAGCCTGGATGGAAAATAGCAAAACAAACTGACTTTGGGGGGCTTCAAATCAGTATTGACTCTTGGTGACTATTTTTCGCTGTAGGTTAGGGTTAACCCTCTTCAATTCATTCCAATCTTCTGTGATTACTGCCAGAAGATTAAATGTAGACTGATCTGGCAGTTAAGCCTCAGAGAAATAGATTTGTTCACTACAGATTAATATTTAAGTAGTTTAAGTGCTTCTCTTTTTTCTCTCCTGTTTTAAAATTTAATAGATATTTAAAAACATAACCCAGAGATATGAAAAACAAAGAAAATAGAGGTTTACAAGCTCTGTAAAATTAAATAACATTTTGAAGTTTTATTAGTGCTAAACATAAAAGTGATCAAATCATTACTAAGAGCAAGTCAATATTCAATAATAAACTCTATTATTTGACTTTATTAAATAGTTAAGGCACCAGTCTAGAAAGCAGGAGCTGTAAGTTCTAGTCCACCTTCGTTATGAAAGCCACCTGGTGACTTTGGGTCAATCTCTCTCAGTCCTTTTTACCTCACAGGGTTGTTGTTGTGAAAAAAATAAAGTTGCATGCGTTCACTTCCTTGAGTTATTTATAAATACAATAAAGTCACACACACATATACACACACACACATAAATACAATAAGAATCATAAGTCAGAATAAACATTTAACAAGATATCTATTTAAAACATTTATCCTTATTGAACAAGTCAAACAAGTCAAACAAGAACTAATATGTACATTAAAGCCTTAGGTTAAATAAGAGAGATCCAAATTTCAGAAATGGTATATACAGTATCTATGTGTCGAATAAATAGTCCACAGAAAGTTTCTAAATTAAGTTAAATTGTTGGAGATTTTTATAGACAGTTTGATCCAGCAGACTTAAATCCTCATATAGAGACAAGTTATTCCTCTATGTGATTTTTCCCTCTACACATTAATTTATCTATAAAGCTTTCTAATGTCAGCATGTAGCTGTGCTTTAGGTTCATCCCAGGGGTGGGATTCAAATTTTTTTAACAACCAGTTCTGTGGGCATGGCTTAATTGGTGGGCATAGCTTGGTGGTCATGTGGGTGTGGCCAACTCAATATCACTCACATCGAGGCACACATCTCTTTGCCTGGCTTCTCATGACTGTGGGGATTCTATAACAGTCATAAGTGTGAAAAACGGCCATAAGTCACTTTTTTCAGTGCCATTGTAACTTTGAATGGTCACTCCACACAAGCAAAGTACCAGCAAAGGAGGGGAAAAAAACTCNACTCCAGAGAAGTTCCTGAGACAGGAAGTCTAGTCCTGCCAAGAATGTAATAAGGATTAATGGAGAGGCAGTTTCTGAAAGCAACTTCCTGTCTTCCTTACAGGATCAGGCCAGTAATTTCTTCTAACAACTGGTTCTCCAGACTGCTTCGAATGTTAACAACCTGTTCTAGCAAATAGGTGCGAACTGGTAGAATCCCACCTCTGGTTCATTCTTAAAATATATCTCTTTGAGGCATATGATTGTTTCTTGTATATATAGATTTAGATAATTCTACAAATAGGTATCTCAATTGCACTGAATCTCTACATATAAGCAACTGCAAACTATGCATTCACAAATATTATCTAAATCTAAGCTTTTTAAAATATATTTCATCTTAAAATAAACCTCAATAATATTTTAAATATATTTTAGTGTGTTTTTGCAGAATAAAGATATTGCTGGAAATGTTTTCATAGAGAAGTATAACAGGGCCCAGCAGAATGAAAGAATATAACTTACTGAGGTCTGAAAATTAAAGGGAACTGTGGCACACTGAAGTAGAGAGGCCAAATG
This sequence comes from Laticauda laticaudata, assembly GCA_004320025.1. Classification (NCBI taxonomy): domain Eukaryota; kingdom Metazoa; phylum Chordata; class Lepidosauria; order Squamata; family Elapidae; genus Laticauda; species Laticauda laticaudata. The sequence continues at coordinate 10,894 of BHFT01061557.1, forward strand.
CAGAAAGGATAAGGTCTTGTTCCTTTAATATTTATACATCTTAAACTGTAAATGCCCTCTTGTTGAAATTCTTTCTTCATGGGCCTATTAAAAACTCACAGTCCTACCCTGCATTTTGCTATTCTAGTAAAAAATCCCATGACCATGAGACCAAAAAAAAAATGACTTTAAGTTTTACTTCTTCTTGTGGATATTTATGGAAAACTATTTCCCCATTTCTATTCATTTATTAGCCAGATCTTGAGATTTGCCAGAACCAATCAATGTAATCTTGAAGCAGAAAAATCAACTTTCTGAACAATCAGCACTTCAGCTAAATCATTTGGGAGAAAAGGGAGAGTATGACTGTAGAGATAAACTTCTGAGGCAGAGAGATTTGTTCTTCCTTATATGGTATCTTCTTTCAAGAACTTTGATTCACAGCATTTATTATTCATAAGAATTATTACCAAGTACTCTATTAATCTTAAAGACAGTGAGAACTATGCTACTGAAAATATGAGCAAAGCTTTAGTTCACATTTCAATGCAGTAAAAGATACATCACTCTAGCCTCCATTTTTTCCAAAATAAGTAAAGTTTTTATGTTGTCTAGACCATCATTAAAATGGTGACATAAAAATACAATAAATACATATTTTAGAAGTATAGAGAGAGGAATAACTAGAAGTATATATAGATTAACAAGGGGAAGACCCATTTGAAGATAAGAAATTTTGTACCAAACCATCATGTTTCCAAAATGTCAGATGTGGCTTTATATTATGACATAAGCTCTACATTTTTGTACTTGGGGAGAATGAAAATGTGTTATATTTTTGTACTTGCACATAAGTGTATAATGGGTTCAGGGGTCAGAGACTGGGTCATAGTGTTGCAATGCAGATTTTATTAATTGTTCTCCCCCACCTTTCCTCTTCCACAGATGTACATGCAATTATCATATTACAAAGAAATTATACTTGGGCCATCCTTACAGGTAGGAAAGTTTCTTATCACTTAGCTGACTAGCAATGCTATGCAGGATTGATACATGGGCAGTTACATTTTCTGTCTGAAACAAAAACAGAATAAAAGTGAATAGTGGTACTTGCAAAAAATCCTTGAAGATAGCTTTATGTCTCTGGTAACTGAAACTATATCCCCACAACAATAATTTGAAATAAAAATTAGCAACTTTCTAGGTTTGGGGGTTGTTTTGTATTAAATGTTTTTTCTAGTGGAAAAACATTGGAAAAATATCAGATCATCTTCTGTTGACATTAACAGAATAAATGTTCATAAAGATTGTACAATGCTGTTTTACTAAAAAGGGGAATGTAAACAAATTGTGCCATCCTACAGCAATCTTTTAGGATTACCAGAAAGTATAACTTTTTGGCCCAGAGAGGTACTTAAATAAAGATACAAAGAAATCTCCTTCGTTTGCAATATTTTCTCAAATTTTAGAATATTCATTTATATTTTTTATCTTTCTGGATTTATGAAAAATAAATGTAATATATGCATCGAGTGACTCAAAGTTCTTAGGGTTTGCAATTTGCCATTATAAAGCATGTGTTGTCTTCAAAGTTTCAGGTTTATGAAGAAAAAAATATTATCTTAAAATAACCTTAAGCAGTACCAAGTCTAGGAAAATTCCAAGCGGAACTTGACACAGCATTTTAAGAAACTTTATCTTTGAGACTTATAGTTTCTGAAAACAAAAGCTTTGTAAAAATGCATCTTTTTTTAATAAAATGATGCTTGCTTTGAATTTTTATTTTCTTATGTTCATATTTTGAGCTGTAGTTCTTAAAATAAAGGGGAGGGGAATTAAGAGGTTATGCATATTGTCACAGAAGACAGCCTTTGTTTACCCAAGCCTTGTTTACATAAAAGCTCTTTGCAGACTGACACCTCCCTCCCCACCCCACAGTCTATGGGTCCTAAACCAATGTCAGAGGCTGTCTGGGTATTTTTTTTCCCACGTCTTGCCCCACTATGCTGATAACAATAGAGACCCATTAACGTTTGGCCCTTCAAGTTAGTACAGCCCAAGCCTCAGTTTCAGGACGTCTGCCCAATATGTAAAATAAAGGAATGAATAGATTCCTTGGAAACAATGATCACAAGACCTGGCTGAGCTAACCCTGACAGCATGTGGTAATTTTCCAGCCCACTGACCCTGCAAAAAGAGTTCCAACACAATGCTCTGACTGCAAGACTGGTTGGGCCTGAATAGCTGCAAACAAGTGTAGAATATCTGATGATGTCATATATACAATTTGACAGATGGGACAGCAGCATCCCCCCATCAAAACAAAACAAAACAATTATTTTCTCTCACACTCTTCTATCCCATAATCATCCTGACCATCAAATAACATAGCCAAGCAACAATACAACATGGAAGCTTCAAGCAGTTAAATAATTGCATTGGTTCTTGGTGGAGGCGTGATAGTAGCGAGAGTTGCTAAGGCTGATGGGAACATACCATGTTTTTGCAATTTCCCTGAGTTTCAGTTTCTTCTTAGAGAATATGCTAGACATGCAAAAAACTTAGTCTAAGTGCTAGAGTCTACTGTCTCTACTCCAAAGATGAGAAATCTACTTTCCTGTGCCCTAAAGGACTTAAGAAAGTTGAGGTCCAAAATATGAGTAAAACACCCTGTTGTATACTCTTCATGTATTAAATTTATCAAGAAGGCTGGTAATTTATGAATAATGAATATACTGACCACGTAACTGTATTCAGAAATAAGATTCTATGAGCTTACTCACAATAATTAAATAAATGACTGCAACTCTGGGCAAGAAGTAGGAACAAAAATTTAATAAGTTAATGCTGCACTTTTTTTATGGCCCAGGCCTAGTTAGAAAAGAATGACATCAACAAAATGTTTGCAATAATTTATATGTATCCATATTGTTATTAAATAGTATTTTAAAACAAATACAGTATAACTTCGTCTAAATGAAAAGAGTATGAATTTTTATTTCTCCCTTTTCATATATTAACTCTGAATAGAAAACTTCAAGAATCTTATTTTTTCTTCCAAACTTTTCATCTTTAAACTTGTCTAGACTATATGCTTACCAAGTACTGTGCTTTGAAGAGTTTCAGTTTGCATACACATTGACACCAGGTTTACCAATATTTGTGTGTGTGTGTGTGTGTGTGTGTGTGTGTGTGCTACAATATTATTTGTTTTCCATTTTTAACAAAACCATTGTTTAGCATGTACTGGAACACAATATTTTTCAGGCACATGGCTCCATTTGATATTTGACTAAAATTAACATTAAGGTGACCACTCCCCATATAAGCTATTTCCCCATATATTTAAACATTTTTTTCTTCTGTCAAATTAAAACACAATCATAATTTCATATTCTTTGCTTTAGATATTGAGAATTACAATTATCAGCATCACTTGCCTTGATGGATAAGCTGGAAATTATTATTTTACAACGTTTGCAAAATGATAAGAATAGATAACAGCTTTCCCCATTATCATACTTCCCAGTTATGCTAGATCTATTATCCCTATTATTTCTGGTAGGAAGTCCAGCTGATGGTCAGAATCATATTACAGTATTTCATAGATGAAAGAAAAATAAGAAAGCTGATAATCAGAATATTTAACATTTTTAAACAATAAATTTAACAGTGTTTTAAAGACTAATATACTTAACAGTGTTTTAACATCTAATTAGAAATAGATTCATTTATTTTTTAATTACTGGAAAAATCAAAGTAGGGTTGAGATAATTCTGAACAGTAAGCGAATTGAGAACTTAGCTGAAGACATTACACATAAAAATATGATGATTAAGTGACAGCATGTCAGTTTCTCTATATAGATCAGGATTTGTCAACCTTGGCAGATATGTGGACTTCAGTTCCCTAAATTTCCTAGCAGCTGGGGAATTCCAGGAGCTGAAATTTACACATTTTAAAGATGCCAAGGTTGAGAAACACTGATCTAAATCATACATCATGGGGTGGATATTTTTGTTAGAATTTTTCAATTATCTTGGCAATACTGATGGCAGCAAAGTATAATGTGAATAGGGCACGGGTGGGATTACTGGTTTGGTGACTACATTTTGTGCACAAATGTGCATTGCGTGTGCATGTAAAAAACATTAAGCTGTGCCATCTGGATAGCTGAAAAGTGCTGCACACAGGTGCGCAGCATTTGAAAACCACTTTTTCCTAATTTTTTAACCTCAGTTGTGCTGCACAAAGCAGATGAGGTTGAAAAAGCAGGAAATAAAGGACAGGTAAGAGCCTGGGCAGGCGGATGGGCCAAACACCAGCAAACACAGAACCGGTTCAATGTCTGCTGCTCTTCAGAGCTACCGGTTCCATAGAACCGGGAAGAACCGGTAGCATCCCACCCCTGGATTAGGGAGACTAGACTTTGAAAAATTATCTAATCCAGATTTTTAAGAAGCTATAGAATTCCACCTTTTTTCTCATCTTGTCCCATCTTAAACTAGATAGCATTTATGATCAAATAGTCATGAGAGAGACAACAGAAGGAAGAAGTGACATATCTTCATTCAAGTACAGAATGGTAGAAATAGATGGAATACTTATTTTATAGATATGAAAACCATTTTTTGCTGGAACCCCATGTCTTTAGAGAAGGTGTAATCATCAGAGATGGCTCCCTAAAGGCTGTTAATATATAAAAATCCCACACTGTGTTTTACAAGGATATAATTTTCATCTTGGGGTTCCTCTGACTAAACAGCTCAACTTAGCTCTTTGGTTTCTGACATCAGAGAAATCCTCAGTGAAATTACAGCCTTGGGAATATCCTGTGGTTGCTCTTATTTCATCTCAAAATTTTTGGACAACTCGCATATCACAGAAAGGGAAGTTAACAGTAAGGAATAAAAATACTATGATGTTTATTTAATGTGCAAGATATAAAATTAAAGGCAATCTTGAAACTAAGAGTTTTTAAAGGAACAATCCTGCAGGTTTTTGTTTTGTGTGCACAGCTGGTTCAGTTTTTGCCTTGGAGTAGCATTCATTATGTCATATATTGCACATTTAAAAAGCTTCAGAATACAGTGACCTAGGAACTAGTTGCAAACTGATTATATTTTTTAAAAAAAACAGTCTCCTGCATTAAAGCAATAGGAAGACAGTAGCAGGTTGCTAATTACTAGTACAGCTTGCCCCTAAGCACTACCTAAACCTTACTAAAATAGATGGGGAAAGTACTTAGGCAGATTGTACTCCAGAATTTGTTTGCTTTATCTTTTCAGATATGTTATGAAATATACCCCCAACCCAGTGGTAGCATTCACATTTTTTTTTACCACTGGTTCTGTGATGATCTTCAGAGCTACGGTTCGACTGAACTGGGCCAAACCTGTAGAATATCACCACTGCCCCAACTCTTCTGGAAGAGCACAAGATTGGATAGAGAGGTAATCTAAGTGGCTAGTAGCTCAAAGGATGGTTTAATACCAAACATCTCCTGTTAAGAGGTGATGGGATGAGGGAATAGGCCCAAAGCAGTGGTGGGATTCAAAATTTTCTACTACTGGTTCTCTGGGCATGGCTTGGTGGGTGTGGCAGGGGAGTGATACTGTAAAATCTACAGTCAGAGGTGTCTATTTTCCAGTTCTCTGAACTATTCAATATTTCTGCTACCAGTTCTCCAGAACTGGTCAGAACCTGCTGAATACCCCCTTTGGCCCAAAGAATGGGAGGAAGAGCAACTATCCCAGCAACAGTCAGATAAGCTGGGTTTGAGCCTACACCAAGAAATGGCTTAAGAAATATCTCAGAGAAGCTCCTCTCCAGTTCATACAAAGTGAGCGAGAGGTAAAGTATATTTAGATTTTCAAGATTCTGTTACTATAATTGCTTTAATAAATTAGTCATGATCTTTATGGCACTATTTTTTTAGTCTTTATTGTTGAGTTGACAGCAGGAAAGATCTCCACTAAGAAGAATAGTAAGCCACTACCAGTCAGAGTACAGAGCACAAGGTAGAGGGACTAGAAGTACAATTCTGTATAAAACAGATTTGAATGATTTTACAGAGTGGCTTATTTATGTTATGGTATGTGAGAAAGACTTTGGGGGTGTGGGTAAAGAGATGCTGCTAATGGAATTGTTCTGTATAAAATGGTATACACCAAATGTCTCAAATGTGATTGGCCAGAAAGGCCTGCATGGGATTGGTTCACTAAGAACCAATCCAGGAGAACCGC
>BHFT01061558.1:0-11259 GCA_004320025.1 Laticauda laticaudata
TAATTGGTTCATTCAGTCTTTATCTGGTGGCATAAATTTTTGTATCGGCTTTTGAAGTTGGCAACATGACCAGATTTGTTTTTTCGCCAAAGTTATTTCTTTTTGGACTGAAGCTTTCTTATTGTTATGGGTATTCTGTTTTTCCTGGTTTTGGGAGTTGTTAATGGTACATATGGTTTGATGACTCTTTTGACTTCAAGTAAAAATATGTTGTAATGGTCTTCAACAGTACTGCATCCAGAGAACAGAAATTGCCAATCAAGGGAAGAGAGATAATTGATTATAAGATCATAGTTGCCTTTTCTGAAGTTATAATTGGGGATTCTGCCGTTGTGATCATTTTTGTGTGGACGTATGTTGAGACAAAAGTCAATCATGTTGTGGTCACTGTTGGAAAAGGGTTCTTAAGTTTGTATTCGGTAAATTGAATTCAAACTATTGCAGAAGATGAGATCGAGGCATTTGTTAAGCCTAGTATTGTTGGTTACTAGTTGTTCCAGTCCCAGATTTGTTACATTATCATAGAAGGTGCATGTACGGGTTCAGTTGTACATTTGTTTAGGGTCCAGTTAATATGAGGTAGATTGAAGTCACTAAGAAAGTTAAAAGCGTGTGTGTGTCCTATTCCTATTCCTCGTTCTACTCTACTCTACTCTTATTCTTATTCCTATTGCTTATTCTGTCCTGTTCTATTCTATTCCAATTTCTATTCCTTGTTCTATTCCATTCCATTCCAGTTGTCCTGTTCTATTCTATTCTGCTCTATTCTGTTCTGTTCTATTCTAATTCTAATTCTGTTCTGTTCTGTTCTATTCTATTCTATTCTATTTCTATTCTATTTCTATTCTATTCTTTTCTATTCTATTCTATTCCATTCTATTTCTATTCAATTCTATTCCATTCCTTTCCATTCCATTCTATTTCTATTCTATTCTATTCTATTCCATTCCATTCCATTCCTATTCCTATTCTATTCTATTCTATTCTATTCTATTCCATTTCTATTCCTATTCCTTATTCTGTTCTATTCTGTTCTATTCTATTCCATTCCATTCCATTCCATTCCATTCCATTCTATTCCTATTCCTATTCCTTATTCTGTTCTATTCTGTTCTATTCCATTCCATTCCATTCCATTCCATTCCATTCCATTCCATTCCATTCCATTCTATTCCTATTCCTATTCCTATTCCTATTCCTTATTCTGTTCTGCTCTATTCCATTCCATTTCATTCCAGTTGTTCTGTTCTATTCTATTCTATTCTATTCCATTCCATTCCATTCTATTTCTATTCTATTCCTATTCCTACTCCTTATTCTGTTCTGCTCTATTCCATTCCATTCCAGTTGTTCTGTTCTATTCTATTCTATTCTATTCTATTCTAATTCCTATTCCTATTCGTTATTCTGTTCTGTTCTATTCCATTCCATTCTCGTCCTATTCCATTCTAGTCTTATTCTGTCCCCAAGTCCAAACTCACCTGAATGGGCCACCTTCATTCGTTGTCTGGCATTATCATTCACCTTCCTACCGGGCTGCTCCAGAGTAGCTCACTGAAATGAATCCCCGACAACAGCCACCTCCATAAACATCACAGATCATAAATTCAGAGCCCGGCTAAGATTCAATTAACATCCGGCCTGGTCAGAGACATCCATCTTGGGTTGCTGTGTCTCTGCTGATGTCACTCGGTCGACTGGGTTTCTGCCAACGTGGCCAAAACACAATTTTGAAGGAATATATTGCTTTATGAAAATGATAGCTATGTCACCACAATCGAACTGACACGTCGGTGGCCGGTTTAGAAAAGCAGGTTCATATATAAAACAAATCCCAGGCAAAAATCAAAACAGCGACAGTACAAGAATATGAAGACAATTTTTAAAAAGAGGATAAGGTCCAGGCCTATCTGAGGTGAACTTTCTGATTTGGCGGGGGGCTCCCCTGATCCCCAAATGGCACCCCAAAGAAGCATTGCCTCCTTACTTCAGTCCCTAAGAATTGCCCAGATGTTTGGGCTTCGCAGTTACTTTTTCCCTGAATGAAGTTGCAAAGTTTAAGGTGCATGGACTTCAACTCCCAGAATTCCCCAGCTGGCATTCTGGCAGTTGAAGTCCAGACATCTTAAAATGGCGAAGTTCAGCAACTCTGCTGTAAATCATTCGATAATGTGCATTAAGAGCCAATCTGGTCTGCAGTAGAGTTAGAAAGAGGGAGATAGGGAGTTCGAATCCCCATTTAGGCATGAAAGCTGGCCGGGTGCTCTGACCCAAACCTGGCTCCCAGAGAGCAAACACAAGACAAAGGTAGCAGCGCAACCTTTTAATGTTTCATTTACGAATCCTGTTTCTTCACAGATAAAAGGCTGCTTCCACTAATTAGCTCCGATAAGGAAGAGCCTTGCTAAATTTTGGCAAGGCTGCCAAGAACAACAGATAGAATTCCTAAACAATAAATCAAAGAATCTCCAAACGCCAACTCAGATATTCCTAATATCCACCAGGTTCGAGTATCAAACTTCTTTGCCTTTTGCAAAGAACTGCAGTTTCTCAGCTGGCTTTTATCTTCTCAGGGAGGGGCCATTATCTTGCAGCCTTACTCCCGAGTCGCCCGTGCTGCTGCAGCTGGTCTTTCCTTCGAGCAGTCCTGCACGCATGCGCATTGGGCACAGGCTCCTCAGGGACCTCTTCATCGCTGCTGCCAGTCTCCACAACCTCCGAAGGCAGCACTTCACTCCCTGATGGTCCTGGCCCCGTCCCTGCATCACACGCAGGGCCCTCACCCAAGTCCTCGCTCTCCGAGACCTCAGCCGTCTGCATCAGCTGCCGGTGAACCACAACACCGGGCGACCCTGGGCCAATCACCAGGAGACTGGGAGTTCTAGTCCTGCCTTACACATGAAAGCCTGCTGGGTAACTTTGGAAGATCGCAAAACGTGATCACATGACTCTGGGACACCGCAACACCATACGTGCCAATTGGCTTCAGAAAGCTTGCATAGTTTATAGTTTCATCTTATGCATGAAAGCCGGCTGGATGACTTTTGGCCCGTCCTTCTCTCTCAGCCCTGCCCACCTCACAGCACTGTGGGGAAAAAGAAGAGAAGGAAGGAGCATGAGGCATGTTCGCTGCCTTGAGTTACCTACTGTATAAACCTATAAAAGTGAGGCAAAAACTTTAATAATAAATAAAATCCAGGTGAAGTCACAGCTGGAGTGAGATTTCAATTCAAGACCTTGTGGTTTATAATTTGCTTTTTGGGGGAACCACACCAGAGGCTCCCTGGCACTTAAGATCTAAAATATCCTCAGTTTGGTCCCTTGTCATTCATATCTCTCCCTCCCTCTCCCCTCTCTCTCCTTCTTCCTCTCCCTCTCCCTCCCTCTCTTCTCTCCCAGTCTTCCTCTCTCTTCCTCCCTCTCCCTCCCTTTCCATCTCTCCCTCTCTCCCCCTCTCCTCTCTTCCCTTCTCCCCCTCCCTCTTTCTCTCCCCCTCTCCCCATCCTCCTCCTTCTCCCTCTCTCCACCTCTCTCTCCCTCTTCCTCTCTCCCCCTCTCCTCTCCCTCTCCCTCCCTCTACTCTCCCAGTCTTCCTCTCCCTTCCCTCCCCCCTCTCCCTCCCNCCTCCCCCCTCTCCCTCCCTCTCTCCCATCTCCTTCCCTCTCCCTCTCTCTCCACCTCTCTCCCTCTTCCTCTTTCTCTCCCCCTCTCTCTCCCTTCATCCCCTTCCCCTCTCTTTCTCTCCACCAGATTTCTTGATCTGTCTTGTTGGCTTGGAGATTATAGAACACACCGTGTTAGGTAAAACACATCGTATTAGGGACCGGCAAAAGTTTTGCAACTTCCCCAGAAGGCTGTTTCTTCTGAAGGCCAGTAGATGGTGTCCAAGAAACTCATTTGTCCTTGTCTACCAGCACTGTCAGCTGATGTTCCAGCTTGCGCCTTGAAAATGCACGGAAAGGGCCTGACAGTGAAACCCTTGTCTCATGAGCAGGCAAACACCTTGACGTGCCTATGGTTTTTTTGGGGGGTGGGTGGGTGGGAAATTAGGTCATTGCATGGATACAAACTTTGTAGAAAAGATGCAGGGTCCCCAATGCTCTGTCAAATGAACAAACTTTCTGATAAAAGAGAATATTTATAGCTCAAGGCCAAACTGTGGGCTCCTTGATGCTCTCTGAGCTTGGTGGCTTTCTTGCAGAGGTTTCATTACCCAACAAAGTAACATCATCAATGCTAGAAGAGAATGGGGTTTAGGAGGAGGAGGAGGAAGGGGAGGAGGAGGACTGTGGGCTCCTTGACACTCTCTGAGCTTGGTTGTTTTCTTGAAGACATCTCATTACCCAACTAGGCAACATCATCAGTGCTAGAAGGGGGTGAGGTTTGCGGGGAGGAGGAGGAGGAGGAAGGGAGGGAGGGTTCTCTGAGCTTAGTTGTCTCCTGGGTGCTAACCTGATGCTTTTTAACCAATATACCAAACTGTCTCTGGGAATCCTGAAAAAACAGGTTAGGAATGGCTCATAATGGAGAAAATCTATTTATCTCGGAGTCAAAAACAACTTTTGATGGCATAGAATCAAATCAGTTTTTTAAAAATCCCATAAAAGTACAAAGGACAAACCTACTTAATTTTTCAAGACCAGGCAAGGATGGCCAGATGTTTCCAATTACTCTTGACAATATAATTACCTACACCTATATACTGGAATATAGAGTATTTTGACAGCATAATTGCATATGTAATTGCATAATACCTGTGTGAACATCTAGCTAACCCCTTTTAGGGTAAGCTACACTGGGTACCCACCCTCGGGAATATCATCCCCTTGGACCCGATATATTTTGGGTTTTTATTTACTTATTTATATCCTTCGTTTATTTTTGTAAACAACTCAAACATATTTAATGCTTCTTCCTCCTCCTATTTTCTCCACAACAACAACCCTGTGAGGGGGATTGGGCCAAGAAAGAGGGACTGACCCAAAGTCACCCAGGTGGCTTTCATGCCTAAGGCAGAACTAGAACTCCCTTTCTCCTGGTGATTGGCCCGCAATCAACCAGCTGGCTTTCCTACCTAAGGAGAGACTAGAACTCACCGTCTCCTGGTGATTGGCCCAAAGTCACCTAGCTGGCTTTCATGCCTAAGGTGGGACTAGAACTCACCATCTCCTTACTTTCTATCCTTAATCATTAGACCAATTACTCTCTCCCTCCCTCCCTCCCTCCTTCCTTTCTTTCTTTTCTTTCTTTCTTCTTTCCTTCCTTTCTCCCACTCCCTCCCTCCCTCTTTGCCTTTCAAAAGCCTCCAAAGCCATTATTTTTTCCTTCTTGCCAGCAGAGCTCATGATCATATGAAGCCTAGATGAATCTATCGACTGACTTATGAGTTGTACTTTCCTCCTGATTATGTTTTGCATGTACTAAACTCAGTTTTAATGGGGTTGTTTTACTGTCATCTCTATTTTACTTATTGTGTTTTGGGAAGCTGTTTTAATCATGCGAGCCATCCAGAGTCACGAATGTGAGATGGATGGCTGTATAAATTCAACAGATAGATATAAACAGATAAATAAACATAAAGCGAAGCATAAAAAAAGAGTTATGAAGGAATGAGCCCAAGGAACTACAGTTTAAGTGAAAGAAAGGGAAGGTTAGATAAAGCTGGCAAACACTTACAACTTCCCAGTACTTTTCCAGGTTTTTAAAAAGCTTTTCAAACAACCCAAAGTTGCTTTTTCAAGAGGCAACTGGATTTTCTATGGTTTTGTTTGAAGATGATTCATTTCTCATCCAAGAAGCTTCTTTGGTTATGACTGAATGGTGGAGAATGGAAGGATTTACATTCCTTGCAGTCATCAGGTCCTTAGCAGGGATGGGATTCTACCAGTTTGCACCTATTCACTAGAACTGGTTGTTAAATGCCCTGTCACACTGGCCGACTGATGCAAAACGTTTGTAAAAAGGACACAGTGGACGAGAAAAATGTTCCATCCGTTGTTATCCGCTCTCAAAAGGGGCAAAAATTTGCATAACCAGAGTGGACAACACGGACGGGGGGAAGACGCAGGGCGGATGAAAAGCGGATGGAAAGCAGAAGCTAGTGGATGGAAGCGGATGAGAGCGGATGGCAGCAGATGGCTGAGGCTTTCTCTCTTCCCATGGTTGTGGGTTGCTGGCTGGCAGCAAGGCTGGCAGGCAGGCTGGCAGGCAGGCTGGCAGGAAGGCTGGCAGGCAGGCAGGCAGGCAGGCACCAAGGCTGGCAGGCAGGCTGCAGGCAGCAAGGCTGCAGGGAGGCTGGAAGGCAGGCTGGCAGCAGGCTGCAGCAAGGCTGGCAGGCAGGCAGACAGCAAGGCTGGCAGGAGGCTGGCAAGGAAGGCAGGCTGCAAGGCAGTCGATGTGTCTGGAAGCAGATCTTTCCTCTGAATGGTGACCTGCTTGGGAGCTGCTTCCCTTTATATCCGTGGGCTGACACAATGCACCCTGCCATCGCCACCGGATGCCACCAACGCCACAGATGTCACCCATTGCCAGTCCTCACCCAGCTGCAACCAGACAGCCCACTACACTCCTCCTTCCTCCACCCCACAGCAAGCCCGGCCTCAGAACAATCTTCATTGGTACTGGGGCTGACACCCCATGGCACTGGAGGAAGAGCTCTCAACATCACGGGCTGAGCCAGCTGTCTGAGAGCTTCCTCAACACACCGTCCCCTGTTTGTCCTCTCAGGCCAGGCACCCCAATGACGCTCAGAGCCAGCACTCCAGCAGCAGCGCACCTCCACCAGCACCTGGACCCTTCACCCTGAGACTGGGCACACCTCTGAGTGACAGAGAAGAGTGCCAGAACTGGGTGGCTACCTGTAGACTTTATTTGGACACTTGACTTGGGTCACTTTCTTTTACAGCTTGTTATTAATAAAGATTATCTTTGCTTTACACACTTGCTTCATTTATATATTAAATAAAGTCTTGGTGGAAACTGTTAGAAATGGTTTAAGCCTTTGCATGCTTGTGGGATGGGTAAGGATAGCAGTGGGATGGGCAGGGATACCTTTGGGAGTGGGTAAGGATAGCAGTGGGTGGGCAGGGGTACCTTTGGGATGGGTAATAGCTGTGGGATGGGCAGGATACCTCTTGGGATGGGTAAGGATAGCAGTGGGTGGGCAGGGGTACTTTGGGATGGGTAATAGCTGTGGGGTGGCAGGGATACTTTGGGATGGGTTGAGATATCTGTTGGATGGGTTAAGATAGCTATGGGATGACAGGATACCTTTTTGGGATGGGTTGAGATAGCTGTGGGATAGATAAACCTCCAGTGCAAGCATAGTGGGACTGTATGTCACCCTCCCAGGTGCCACACCTGGCTCTTCATTATCAATAACAATGTAAGCGCATTGATCCACACATTTGAACATAAACACAACTCTTTATTAAATGCCCTGTTCATTGTAGGCCAACCCAACATACATGCGCCCGATCTCATCAGTGTGGATGAGACAGGCTGAAGGAAGCATCCATTAATCATCTATCATCCTGTTCTTGCCACTCCACTGCTCCAGCTTGGGAGTTTGCACCAGTGTTTCAGGAGGTTGCGCTGCTTCTTCCCTTCACGTGAGGCTCTGTTGGGCCTTGCACATCCTCAGTGTCCTTGCCTCCATTCCCCAGGCTCCATGTCCCCATTGCCTTGTTGGAGGTCCACAAGCCTGTTCGCAACACTGGGGTAGCGGGTGCGCATGAGATTGTGCAGGATGCAGCAAGCTTCCCACGATCCTCCTCACGGTCTGTGGGCGATGCTGCATGGTGGTGAGAAGTACCTGGAACCTGTTGGCCAGATGCCAAAGGCATTCTCCCCACCTGCCTTGCCCTGGACAGCCTGTAGCTGAATATCCTCTCCACGGGTGAGGAGTCTGGACGTGTAGGGCTTCATGAGGTAGGTTGTGAGGGAGAAGGCGTCATCCCCCACGATGAAGTAGGGCACATCTTGTGTGTCGTTGGGCAGGGGTCTGGATCTGGGAAGCCCATGATAAGGTTGCCTTCCAGCCCCTCCTTGAGGTGACTGGCATTGTATACCTGGGCATCTGAAGCTGACCCGTTGCCTGAAGCATCGATGTACATGAACTTGTAGTCAGCATTGACCATGGCGAAGAGGACAATGCTGAAGAAGCCCTGTAGTTTTAAAAAGTGGACCCCGACTTGGCTGGAGCTTTCCAGGCCACGTGCCTTGCCATCTATGGCTCCAACGGTGTGTGGGAAGTTCCACCTCTGATACCACTGCTCTGCAACTTTCTTCCATCCTTCTTCAATGGAGGCACTGGGGGAGCTCCTCCAGGTATTCTTCGATGATGGCCTGCACCACTTCTCTGACCACAATGCTGATGGTGTTGTGTGGCACCCTCCAGCCGTACTGCATGCTCCTGTACGTGGTCCCTGAGGCCAGGTGCGCAGAGTCCATGCCACCTTGAGCCAGGGTCCAGGCTGGGCTGGAAGTTGGTGTTTGCCTTGGTCAACCTGGGTGTCAGCCGCTGCACAACTTCGTCAAACATGGCTGGAGGCATCCTCATGAAGTTCTGGAATGCACGAGGGTCTTCGTTCCTCAGCTCCACCATCAGCTTGTTGTACAGTCCGTACTCTGCTCTTCTCCCGATCCATCTCGGACCCAGACGCTTCTTGGCCGCCTCCTTTTCTTTCACGTAGTAGAGTTGAAAGGGCCTGTAGATGGCTTCGCACTGTTGCAGAATGATGTGGCTACCAAAAGGACTTGTTACGATCCACGGTGGACATGACTGGATGCTGTGGAAGAGGAAGAGGCAGATGAAGGCTGCAGAAGTCTGCACAGCAGGGCTGCTGGTCTGAAAGTGAGATCCAGGTGAGTTCCTCCCCCTTTTTAGAGGAAATATAGGTTTTCCTCTAGGTGTCCTTTTGCATCCTCTAGGCATCCTCTAGACATCCTTAATATCCGAGATAGGTCCCCTCTGCAAACGTTTTTTCCATTTAAAATGCTTCTTTGCGAGCTGCATCCGCTTTCATCCTTTCTCCATCCGTGCTACTAACACTGCGCGTCCGTTCCGCATCTGTTCCACTTCCTCCCTGTGCCGCTTTCTGCTGGAGCGGATTTGAGTTGCGCGGATGCGCAGCAGATGCCTAGCGGATGTAGCGGACGCGTAACGGATGATGACGGATGCAGAACGGATGTTCCCCGTGTGCCTAGCGGATGCAGATCGGACCGTGTTGGATACATTTTCTGCTCAAAAAGTTTTGAGCAGCTGAAAACTTTTTGAGCGGATGAAATGTCAGTCGATGGATGGCTGGATGGATAGAGAGGAAGAAAAAAGGATGCAGTGAGTACAGAACGAAGCATCGCAGTTAACCAACAGATGGCAAGTGTTTCTCTCTGTTTTACATCCTCTTTCCATCCGTTGGTGCACTGTGACATGGGTTTTAGATAAGGATAGAAGATGATGTATGGATGTATTTTATAGACGTGGGGCAGTGGTGGGATTCATTTTTTTTTCATCACCGGTTTGGTGGGCATGGCTTGGTGGGTGCACTTTGCGCATGTGCAGAGTAGAGGTGGTATCCAGCAGGTTCTGACCAGTTCTGGAGAACCCGTAGCGGAAATTTTGAGTAGTTTGGAGAACTGGCCAATACCCCCTCTGACTGGCCTTGCCAACCTCATCTATTCTCTGCCTCTTGAGTCCCAGCTGATCAGCTGGGTCTCTTTTGGTTGCCCTGCACAGGAGAATGGAGCTGGAAAGCAGGTTAGTGGGGTGGGGAAGGAAGGGGGATTTTGCAGTTACCTTCCCCCAGGAATGAGGTGGGAATGGAGATTTTGCAGTAACCTTCCCCTGCCATACCCACCAACTACACTCACCATACCAAGCCACATCCACCAAACCAAGCCACACCCACCAAGCCATGCCCACAGAACCAGTAGTAAAAAAAAAATTGAATCCCACCACTGGTGCAGAGGGTTTCCTACTGACCTTCTCCTGCAATCCTGCACTCTCCCTGTGTGTTCAACAGCTGATGGGTGGCAATCTTCTGTGCCACACAAAGCAGCTGAGCTTCAAAACCAGGAGTGTAGAGCCAGTGTAGAGCCAGGGCCGGTGGGAGAGCCCAGCAGCTGATCATCCGAGCGAACTGGTTCACTCCCAGATGATCTTTGGAGCAACCGGTTCAGTGGAACCGGGCCAAACCGGTAGAATACCACCACTGACGTGGGGAAAATATAATACAGGTTTGGAAACAACCGCTTTGCGAATGCATGGCACAACATAGGAGAGCCAACCCATGAGGAGAAGATTGAGCAGATCGCTGATTTGAAGACAGCAAAGTCCACCTTCAGGACAGAGAGGAACTCTGGTTTGAAAGAGGTGTCAAAGAGGCCACCTATGTCAAAATTGAATATCCCTCTCTCAACAGAAGAGTTGGAATATGATACCACCTATCTCCTGTTTACAACACAGTCCTTTCAGCCATTCCAGGAAGGTTCCACAGCCATTTGCACCAGGGGTGGTATTCAGCCGGTTCTGACCAGTTCTGGAGAACCAGTAGTGGAAATTTTGAGTAGTTCGGAGAACCGGTGAATCCCACCTCTGACTGGCCCCGCCAACCCCATCTATTCTCTGCCCCCGGAGTCCCAGGTGATTGGCTGGGTCTCCTTTGGTTGCCCTGCACAAGAGAAAGGAACTAGAAAGCAGGTTAGTGGAGTGGGGAGGGAAAGGGATTTTGCAGTAACCTTCCCCTGCCATGCCCAAAAAGCCACGCCCACCAAGCCACGTCCACAGAACCGGAAGTAAAAAAATTTGATCCTGAAGGCACAGATAACCTCCAAATAGCCTCAACGATTCCCAGAGAGAATACTAGTAACCAGGGGTGGGATTCAAATTTTTTAAACAACAGGTTCTGTGAGCGTGGCAAAGTTGGTGGGCATGGCATGGTGGTCATATTATTGGCTGGGCGTGACAAACTCAATATCATTCACATCGAGGCACACATCTCCTCGCCTGGCCTCTCATGACTGTGAGGATGCTGCAACAGTCGTAAATGTGAAAAATGGTCATAAGTCACTTTTTCGTGCCATTGTAACTTTGAATGGTCACTCCCCAAAAGCAAAGTACCAGCAAGGAGGGGGAAAATAACTCCAGAAATTTCCTGAGATAGGAAGTCTAGGCTGCAAGATGCTAATCAGGGTTTATGGAGGGGCGTTTGTGTAAGCAACACTTAGATGTTTCCTTCCTGCTTTTCCTTTTACAGGATT
>BHFT01061560.1:0-23803 GCA_004320025.1 Laticauda laticaudata
ACCAAACTCATAATTTTAAATCCCACAGACCACTAATATGAATTTTGACTGATGGTGGCTTGCTGACATTGGTGGGATCCAGTCTAACCTTGGAGAGCTGGCGATGATGTGCTCTGTCTCTCTCTCTCTCACACACAGAGGTCCCTCATTTACACACACTCCCTCCAAGGCAGCCACATTCCTTCAATAATCTGCTTTTCAGCTCTATTCTCAGGGGGAGAGAGAGAGAGAGAGAAGCCAAAGATTTGGGATCTGTGATCCCAAATAAAAATCTATCGATCGGTAGAAAAACAGGGTGGGGAATTTTCCTGCAGACTTTTTGGGGGATTTTCCCACGGTCTCTGCGGATAGAAAATCTCCCAAAAAATCTACAGGAAAATTCCCCACCCCGTTTACCTACCGATTGATCAATCTTTATTTCGGATGTCAGGATACAATTTCAGCTTCATTCCTGTGGGGGGGGCAGAGGGAGAGAGAAAGACTGACTTTTGGCTTCATGCAAGGAAAGCAGCAGAAGCAGAAGTCTTTCTCTCCCCCAAACTCCGCTAGAAGTTGCCAGTGCAGTCTTTTGGAGCAGGATGCTTTGCAGGATCCCAAAGGCTCATTTCTGGCAGAGTTTGGGGGAGAGAAAGACTTTTGCTGCTTTCCTTAAGTGCAGCCAAAAGCAGAAGAAGCGGAAAGCAGCCCGGTGGCCAGGTGAGGTGTGTGGTACAAGTTCCCCCCTCTGCCCTTTCTCCCCTCCCCTCCTCGTGTTGTTCTCAATGCAAGTGATGCAAGTCTTGTGTTCCCGCGAGCTATGTGGGTGCAGCCTTGTATCCCTATGCAGCCTGGATTAATTGCTTTGGGGGGTGCTTTGGGGGTGACATTCCTCTGCAGGCCACCAAAATTTTCTCATGGCCCACTGATTGGCAATCACTGCACTAGACCAAGGGTCTTCAAATTTGGCAAGTTTAAGACTTGTGCACTTCAACATTCAGAATTCCTGAGCTAACATGATTGGAGGAGGAATTCTGAGAGTTGAAGTCCACAAGTCTTAAAGCTGTCAAGTTTGAAGACCCCTGCACAAGACGCAGCTTCAGAGGATGCTTTGAACCAGCATAGCACTTCAGGGCTGGAAGGTACCTGGAGGTCATCTAGTACAACCCACTGCTCCAGAAAATGAGTTTCTGTCTTTTGACCTCCCCCAGTTACATGACCACATAGCCATGCTCACCAAGCCACACCCACAGAACTGGTAGTAAAAAATTTTTAATCTCACCACTGTGTTATGTAATATAGGTATATGGGAATGTGTGTTAGTTATTACTTATTTGGTTTAGGGATTCTATTTCTTTCATTTATTGAATTATTGAGATATATTTTGTTTTTTGGGGGGCTGCATCAAGGGAGACTCATTCAATTTCATTGTGCACATGTTATGTATTGGCAATAAAGATTTGATTTGATAGGCAAATTTTAATTCTAAGATTACATTAAAATTAATTGTAATACTAAGAAAGCAGCTACACTCTTAAATGGTTTTTATATTTTATCTGAAAAAAATCAATATATTGATTTCAGAAACTTTCAAGACAATCAATAACTGAGATTCACAAATTTGATTTCAGGAGAGAAATATGGTTGTGTGATATTTTCAAAGACATTTTCTGAAAATTATTTGAGAATTTGTATCTGAAGCAGAGAAAAACATTTTTGGGTATTATCTGTCTATAGCTGAATAATAACCCTTCAGTTTCTTTAGATTTTCAGTCAATATATTTAATTCCTTCATTAGGATTAAATCATCAGAACACAAAATGTACCCCTTAAAATACTATCACAGTTAATCAATCATCTAAAATAAAATAATAAATGAATAAGCCAAATTGGTGACAAATTTATCATGATGTTTCTTTTAGTAAAATTGAACAGAAAATGTTAAAAGTTATTCTATATATCCAAACAATACTTAATTTAATGTAAATATTTTTAAACAAAAAAGCCCGAAACTTACAATTTGCATTTCTCATTAAGAGCTTAATTCACATTTTAAAATTAACAAAGTCAGACTGATAGTACATTAACCATTTTAATAATAGATTTCTATGCAATAGAAATTTGCATACACCAAATTATTGAATAGGTATAAGATTTATGTAATTTATTTCACTTTTAAACTTATGATTTTTTTCTACACAATTTCAACTTAAGTACTTTATCTAAATGTATTTTATTATAACATTAGCAATATTTTCAATATTATTATGAATCATATTCTGAAAATACACTTGCACTATTAAAATTGTTCAATAGTACAGCGTCATTGCATTAAAATATTTCCCCAAAGTCTTCATGGCATTTTATATAAATTTCCTAGCAGATTTTAGCATAAACAGTAAAATATTTCTAAGTAATATATTCTTAAAACTGAAAGAAAGACTTGATGTTTGAAATTGTGTAGGACATTGTGGTTAAGAACTAGAACTTTTTTCAAAGTGTGCTTTGGGGATCCCTGGAGATCCCCAATAACCTTTCAAGAAGTCTACAAAGCCAAATAAATATTTTAACATATCTAATTTTAATTTCTTATAGCATAAGTATCAAAATGTTTTTAAGAATGAAAAAGGGTCTCGACGCCAAAATTTTTGAGAACCATCCACAATGCTTATCATTGTAACAACTGAAGAAGAGAAATGTGAATATGGATTCTTGTTTTGTGATTATCATTATTTGGTAGAAGCTATCACAGAGTTATAATTGATTAAAACTGACTGACTGTAGATGAGGTTGGGTAGTTAGGTGTGTTTGATTGTTGAGATGATGGTAAAGATTAAAAAGTTTATCTGGTTTTTTAATTTATAAAAAATTGATGGCTCCTATAGTACAGTATGGGAAAGTTCAATAGGTCTGATGATGAGTCATCAGCCAAGGGGAGAGGAGGTCAATTAACAAATGTTCTTTTTTCCTGGTCAATGCTTGTTGTTGCTAACTGAAATCAAGTTACTTGATCCAGCAATGAATTGAGGTGTTGTGACTGAGACCTGAATGAAGGAATTGAATGCAATCATCTGAATTTAAGACTGTCCTACTAAATTTCTGTGTGGGGAAAACAAATCCTTAATAAGACTTATTAGGACTTGGAGCAGGGGTATCAAACTTGCAAGTTCACAGGCTGGATGCCTCATTTGCTGGTCATGCTCACCCTTGTTTAGTGAAGTAAAAAAGTTGTGATATGTCACATGATGCCATGAGTTTTACA
This sequence comes from Laticauda laticaudata, assembly GCA_004320025.1. Taxonomy (NCBI): domain Eukaryota; kingdom Metazoa; phylum Chordata; class Lepidosauria; order Squamata; family Elapidae; genus Laticauda; species Laticauda laticaudata. The sequence goes on from BHFT01061560.1 coordinate 3,239, forward strand.
CCCGACTTAAGAGGATCAAACAGGTTGGGATATTTGCTGTTATACCAGGAGTCTCATGTCTAAAAAGTACCTCTGCCTGAGCTGGTAAAATTGATTTTGAAAGTGGTGTGGAGACCCCCAAATCTTGCCATTTATGCTGAAACTGGTCTGTTCTGACTATTATGTCTGTCTCACAAAATCTGTTTTTACTAGGATACATTGTAGACCTGTTTTTTGTAGTAAAAATGTTCAGTGGTTAGAGGAGCTAGAATTTAGTGTTTTGTCAATGTGTAACTGCTTGGTCAAGTTACAATAGTTGACCAGCCCATGCCTGCAAAGAGGCTGAGCCAGATTAAGATTCTAAAGAGCTTGGCATCCTCTGTACTTCTCTTGCAGCAATATTTACTGATGAGACTAATCCTTCAAGCCATGCCTTGATAACTGGTTACATCATCAATTACTGATTGTTGGCTAGGCCTTGAATATTAAGACTTCCATACAAAACCAATTTCCTTATTTATCAGAGATCTGCAGATGATGAAGCATGTAGGAAAAACAAAATATGCCTAAGTATAGTTTAGAATTCATTCGAAAGCCTATTTTTGTTTTTCTTCACTTTCTCCTTTATGTATTCACTGCTCAAGAAACTCATTCTGGATTGAATCGGGGCACTGATTAGGCTCTGGAAGATCATCTAGTGCTTTCAGCAAGTGAACTCTGAAAGCTTTATAGATTCTTTTCAGGTAATCTTGCTTATATTCATTGTTAAAGTCGCATAACTTTCATTTGTAATGCTAAGAATGATAGTGGGACAATGGCTTATTGTATATTGTATCAATTTTGATCTGTATCCTATTAATATGTAGACAATAAGCTTGGATGAATTTGTGCCGAGCTCCTTCTTGATTAGTAGTGACCAGGAAGGATTGTTTGAAAGATGTATTGTGTTTGAACAACAATACCTCCTCCCTCAGTAGGTGCAAAATGAAATTTATGTTGAAGGTTGAGAAACAATCTGTAGATTATCAATATATTATCCCCTGCCTCCATATTAAAACAGCTTTAGGCTTGCAGTGAATTATGAATTTATCATTCCCCATCAATATGGTTGAAAGAATGGCAGCAGATAGATTCTAAGATAGATAGAATAGAGTTCTTTAGCTGAAATATCTCCCTTTTCTACCACAATGTGTTGTTTGTTGAAGGCTGAACTGTTGGTTAACATCAGTAACAGACACTGGTTCTAGGCCTGCCCATGGGTCTTCAAGCATTGAAGGTTTATAATAATTCTCCACATCATCATTGGACAGTGTTTTCTCTTTTCCGTGTGGTGTACCAAATGGAGTCGATATTCGGGGTGATCCCTTCAAGAAAAGTCGTGAAGCAAAAGAAAAGAATGAAATTAAAATTTATATGTATATATATTTTGCATACAGTATCAGCTTTATATAAGTTCTTCAATACCTCCATTCCCCCCTAAAAATGTAATTTGTACACATTAGTTACTAGCTGTTATTTTATATTCCCACTTGAAAAATTATAACCAAAGAAAAATGCTGAGATGGTGAATGCCTAATGAATATATTAAAAGAAGTATATACATAGTTCTATTTTTAAAATTTCAAAACAATTAGTTATATAAAGATGTATATATATTTTTTGGATCCCTCATATTCCTCATTCCCAATGTTGCTCTGACTTGGCACCACTACCACTGCAGTGATCTTGTCCCTGTCAATTACCATGATGTCTGACAGGTTGGCTAGTGCCTGACTATCTGAAACTGGAATCCCACAGAGTTTTAAGCCTTCTTATAGTTCACAACCTTTAATGGTATCTCCCATCTCGATTTGGGAGAGTCTAGCACTATGTCGATGTTCCTATACACAATACCAGTTATTCTAAGTGCCTGACAAGAATGCACAGCAGAATAACTCTCACATAACTGCCTCTAAATGAGATTGGGATCTTTGCAATATATTTTTCTATCTTGTAATTTCTATTTTGTAACTGCTTAGTGACCATTTTGCTTTTGATTTAAGGAATGGATTGTGGTCACTAAATGAGGGGTTATAGTGCACTCCGTATGGTTTTAGTTTATTATGTTCTGTGAAACCAGTCATTAGTTGGAAGAATACACTACTTTTTGGCTGTAAATAATATTTTAGCTCACACATTAAGTTTATAAGTCATAGCTTATTCTACTCATGACATGGTAACCTAGACATTAAATATAAAAGAAGTATTAAGCTTTACATGCAAAACACCTATATTCAGCTTTTGCCATTATTAGATACAGCACAAAATACTCGTGAAATCTTTTGTATACTTATAAAACATACCATGAGTATGAGTGGTATAAAATAATTTCTTGTATTTCATCTCTATATCTGCATATCTACAACATTTAAACAAAACAATATGTTTTTTAGGTAGAAGATTCAGAATCTTTACTGCCTTTTAAGGACTATGATCCTGTTCATAATGACCAAGAATAAAGTTTTAAATAAATTTGTGAAAAAAATGGGTCTTGGTTTAAGATTTATTTTTATTACTCATTAAAAGTTTGTTCACTAAACAATATGAATTATCTTGTGCATATATCCCACGTTCATAATTCTACCTTTAAAATATCAACTCTATATTATTTAAGTTAATTGTATAATATTGCCAAGGCATTTGACATCTGGTTAAGAAATGAACAATGGTGAAACAAAGTTTTTGAACCTTTTAGAATTATTACAGTCGTGCTGTAATAATTGTGATCTAGAATGTGATGAGGGCGTCATCTAAATATTAGCTGTGAGTAAGTGGCCATATAAATTTCCTAAATAAATAAATAACTAAATTTAATTGCCTTATCTAAATTGCATGACTTACATTTTTACTTCCAACATTCTTATAATTTTAGAAAAAATGCTATGTACTTTATAAAACTTTGTTTTATTTTAGTCAATTTCTATTGTGTCTAGGCTACATTGATACTTGGCTAGATAAATGTGACTTTTCAAAAGATCTGTGTTACTGGCCAATTCTGAAATAAAATGACAGACTGAATAAGAGGGATTATTTTAACCTTTTCTACAGTCATATACTGTAATGGATGTGGGAATGACCTTGGCAGACAGGAGGAAATTCTGAAGCCTAAGGTATTGGTCTGTAAGAAGCAGCTGAATCCGTGGGTGGGGGAAAGCATTAGGAAGTCTTTTGATCACAAAATGGGAATGATCAGAACTCTATACCACTGGGCTGAAGGTATGGGACTGGCAAAGAGAAAAAAGAAAAAAAAATTAAAAATGTCAAAGAAGCCTTCAGAACTTGTGGCTATCCCAACTGGACCTTCATTAAATGCAGAAAAAAATCCAGCAAGAACTGCTCTATACAAAGACAAGAACAAAGAGCAAAACAATGCTGTCATTCCATACATTGCAAGAATATCTGAAAATCCTAAGGATTTTAAATCAACAAAGCATACATGCATGCTTTAAACCGAAGAATATATTAAGGAAGAAGCTTGTCCACCCCATGATAAAACATCCAGACACAAACTGAGCAATGTGGTATATGCAGTACAATGCAGTGAGATATGTCCAAATTTCTACATTGGAGAAACAAAACAACCACTTCACAAACACATGGCACAACAAAGGAAAACAAACCCACCAGGACAAGATTCAGCAGTCCATCTGCATTTGAAAGACAAATGTCACTTATTTTGAGGAGTTTTGAAGCAAAGCACATTCTGGATAGATAAAGACTACTGATTTGAAAGAGGAGTCAAAAATAGCATCTATGTTAAAATTGAACAGCTCTCTGCCAACAGAGGCAGAGGGATACACACCACCTATATCTCCTGTCTACAACACAGTCCTTTCAGCAATCTCAAGAAGGTTCCACATTCATTTGCACTCTGATTTTAGGTGACCTTGAGGGAACAGATAAATCCCCAAGTGGACTCAAACTCTCAGAGAATTAATGACTGACTGATCTTCAGAATGCTAAGAACCAGATGAATACAAAGAACGTTCTATTCCCCAACATTCAGTCAGAACTGAAGAAGCTTTTTGTATGAGGTGAAAAGGGAAAAAACCAAGAAAGTCCACTTGCCTTTTGAAAAGCATCTTTGGGACAACCATGACTTTGATGATTAAGAATTTTCATAAATGATTAGTTCAAGCTTCTCTTTTTTAGTCTCCAAAAACTAAGGAGATTCCTTCTGCATTGTTTTCTACTCTTTCTCCTGTGGACTAAGATGTCTCTTCTCAGACGGCTGTCTAGGCCATCGGTTGCCAACTGGTGGGCTGTGAGAAAATTTTGGTGGGCCGCAAAGAAATCTCACCCCCAGAGCAACCCCCAAAGCAATTAATCCAGGTTGCACAGAAACACAAGCCTGCGCTGTCTACATGGCCCACGGGAACTCTCTCTGCCCACTCATTCTTTACCTGGCAAATTTGCCTGCTAAATTGCTATTTTTCCTTTTTCCAACCATCAGCTATTCTGCTGTGCCAGGAGATTTAGGAAGCAGAAAATGGTTCGATTTCTTACTTTCTAGCTAGTCTTTAGATCTTCAGCTCTGCTTTTAAGCACAGCCGAACCTCCCTTAGTACTGAAGGTTATATTATTCAGTGCAGACTCACGGCAAGCAAATTTTATTTGACACTCAGGTAGCCGATAGCAGATAGATAGATCAATGAATGATTCTGTGAGCAACCCAATCTGCCTGCCTGCTTTGCCTGATTTTGGGAAAAAGTTGGTCTTTTTTAAAGAAAAAAATCAATATTTATATACATATTTATAATATTTACATACAAGCCATGCCCAGCCAGTCACTTGACCAAGCCACACGCACAAATTAGGCCATGCCCACACAACCAGTTAGTGGTCCCTAGGATTTAAAATTATGAGTTTGGTGGTCCCTGAGGTCCAAAAGGTTGGCGACCCCTAATCTAGGCTATGGGTCTTTTCTTCCATCTTCCAAGTTCCCATATATCATCACAAGTATTTACTATCATTTTGCAAAACTGGTTGAACATCCTATTTTTTTCAGTTAGGAATTCAGTGGAGTGCAAATTTACAGCTGAAATCTTCAGTACGTGCAAGTTTATTTAGAAGTTAGAAGCTCCTGTGTCCAATAAGGCTTATTCTCATAGAGTGGAATCAATCAATATTGTTCATATCTGATAGTTTACATACATCCTCAATCTAAAGTTTGGAACTCAACTGTGGTCTGAATGGGGTTACTGAAACAAATGAAGGAAAAAATACTTTCTCTTCATCTGCTGTCCAGCCAGTGTATGGGAATTGGATAGCTAGGAAGCAATTGTGAACTATTCCCTTAAGGGAATCCATTATGGTAAAAGTAGTTAAGGTACCCTGGGATACCTTCAACTGAAAGATTTTGATTTTTCCAGCTCAGAGGCAATAAAAGAAGCCTCTCCAGCTATTTTTACAACTACTCTGGTTGTTTTATTGTGGGTCATAATTTATTACTGACAGATCATCTTCAAAGCAAAGAAGGCTAATCCTAGCAACGCTTTAAAAAGGAACAATTTCTCTTTCTGCTCAAAACCTTAAAATTTCTTCATGTTCTCCTATCTTTATTAAACAATTTAAAAAAAAACTTATACCACTGCAAGCAAACCTTTGGAGTATTGTATTTGATTGATAGTTTTTTCTTCTAGCAAGGAAACAATAAATTCCTCTGGAGTTCACCCCAACCCCCACAGACTCAAGCAAAGCAGCCCACAGCACCATCTGGTGGTCAAGGAGAAATTTCCCAGAGTTTACCAATACGTGCTTGCAATGATAATCCCTTTTTGCAATTATTGTGGACAATTTAATCAATTTAATACAAATGTTCCAAGATTAACTGCAACTTAACAGACCTAAACAAAGCAGCCCACAACTATATCTGGGGCTCAAGGAGAAATTTCCCAGAGTTTGATTTTTTTTTTACACAGTTTCTCAAATTTGACCAGAGTGTTTATCCAATGATAATCCCTTTTTGCAATTATTGTGGACAATTTAATCAACTTAATTCAAGGTTCCAGGATTAACTGCAACCTAACATGGGCGTAGCAACAGCGTCTTCCATGCATATTTCTACGTTTAGCCATCCAGTCTTCTGACTTTGTTATGCAACCTTTACTGCCACTTTGTGGAGCAAGTGACACTAACAGGCATATTTCTGCATTTAGCCCTCCAAGTCTTCAGACTTTGCTACACAACCTCTAATTCCCCCTTGTGTAGCAAGCACACATCGCACCCTAGAAACTGCCATACTGTGTGCTGTGCTAGCATTGCCCAGACTCTGCAGCACCACCTCTGTGCTCAAGTATTAAATCCAGCAGCAATTCTACTTTCTGCTACCTGCTTGCAGCGCACCCTAATACAAAAAAAGGGAATTACATGGAAGATCACTAAATTTTCCAAAACTCACCTTTTACCAATTTGAAACATAGCATCTGCTTCAGCTATGATGGATGTCCCTGAAGTACCAGAGGACTAGAACCCTCCACTCACCCTTGCTGTAAACATGGGGGCTTGGTTCCCGAAACCCAGTTTCAGATGTCCAAATCTCTACAGAAGTGGTGATACCTCCAAAAGCCTATGACCTCAGAAAGAGTTAAGAAGCTTACCAAACCCATGGAAGAACATTTGAGGAACGATTGGGAGAAACTGCTACACAGACTCCTGGGTGGAGCTTGAGAAGATCTGTGATGCCCCCAAACACAAACTGCCCCCCCGAGAAACTCTGCACATTGCTAGTTGATCTAGATGCCCTTCTCACATGGTGGAGATGCAGCAAAGACAACCTCAAGTCTATCCAGTCAAGACTGGGTGACCCCAAACTCCTACAACACGTCCAATGCTTCAAGGAGTTTCACAAGGAACGCGAAGACTGTGTCAAGGCAAGCAAGACAGCCCTCCAGGCAGCGCTCCACAGTGCGCTTCGGCAGAAATAGCATCAAGGGAGTAGGCCACATCCAATATTGCTCCTCGATCACATGTGTCTTCTTTCCACCACTCTAAGAAACCCTCCTCCCTCCATCCCAAATCGGCTAGATCACAGACAGGTTCCAATGTCTTGCGCCAATTCTCCGCTGCCAGCTCTCACAATCCTTCCAGAACATCCTCCCATTGTAGCCGCGCATCTAAGGCCTCCAAGGCAGCCAGCCATGCCAAAGAGCTGTAGAAGCCCAAGTTGAAGCTGCAGCAGCAGAGGCAGATTTATGTATTACGACAGAGGTGATATGGCAGAAAGCTGAAATGGCCAAAGCTCAGGCCAATCAACAAACAAAAATGGCCAAAGCTCAGGGCCAAAGTGGAGTTACCCAAATGACAGAGACGGCAGTGAAAACAGCAGGAGCTGCAGCATGGCAGAAGGTGGCCAACGCTGCCTCCCTCAACTTCGACCTTGAAGAGTTGGGAGAAGAGAACCCAGATACATGAGTCAAGGCCTACATGGATGAGCAGCACTCGCTTTGAAACAAGCAGGTGGAACTGCCTCTGAAGTTACTACCTAGAAGTCTCCCATCACCAAGGGATAACATGGAGGAATATCAACCACAAACTTTACACGTCAGTTACGCAACTGATGTTGTACAACCTAAAGTATGAGATTCACTTCCCATCAACAGTGAACCTTCCCCAACTGATGTTGTATGTACCAAGGTCCAAGATTCTCTTCCCAGCACCAGCAACCCTACTCCAATGTCTCATGGCCTGCCAGGTGAGCAAATTAGCCCACCAGTGATCACGACGACTTCTTCACAAGTACATATGCCACCGACGACACCTGCCACACTCAATCCACAAGCAGTACATTCCAGCCATAACCTTCATACCACCCAAGCTCACAGGCACAACAAGATAACCATGGCCAGTCTACACAGCAGTGTGAAACTCCACCATCACCTCTGGAATGGCAGAAAAACATCCTCCATAAGCATCATTGACATACAACTTGAACCTACTCTCTATGTCAATGCCTCAACCCAACTCTACAGACGATGCTGACTACTGGAGAGAGTTGGCAGTAAGCAGAGGAAAGCTAGATTTGGCCGCTAACGGTGTATACAAATTCTCTGACGAGCCAGGTGGCGAATATCTCCTATGGAAGAAAGTTTTCCTGTGCCCCATTCAGGCTGCACGCCTGAAATCTGATGAAATACTCACACGCTTGATGGCATGGCTAGGGCCGCAGTCTGCCAGAGATACAAAGGCACTTTATGCCTCCCACTTAGACGACCCAGACGCTGCCCTACAGTTTTCATGGTAAAGACTCAACAATTTGTATGGCGCTGCCTTAGACGTACAATCAACGTTCCTGGATAGCTTACACAGATTTCCTAAAATTCCTATTGGCAAGCCTCACCTGATCGCGGAACTCTCTAATATACTAATACAACTGAAAGCGGCACAACGGGATCCCAAGTTACCGGGACTTGCTTGTCTTGACCAAGACGACATGTAAAACAAGATCGTTTGAAAACTCCCGCAGGTGCTAATTGAACAATGGCTCCAGATGTCCGACGCCTTCATGTCCAATGGTCACCACAACTTTATACCCTTTACCATTCTTGAAGAATTTGTGGTCCACCAGGCAATAGTGTGCAACTCCTCCCGGCCCGTGCACTCAGAGCTGTTAGCCCTCCCAATGAAAAAAGATACAACAGCAACCATATATCGTCCACAGGCCCTATACACACTGCAAGGGAAAGATCCTTCATGGCTGTCCATAAAACCGAGATTGACTCCTAATTCATACACAGTTGGGGAGAGAACTCATCAGATACAACCCAATCTCAATCTCCAAATACAAGGAGAATACAGTTTTGTCCTATGCACCACACTCATCACTTGCTGAACAGGTGCACTGAGTTTGCAGCAAAATCACTGACCCAATGAAAACAGTTGATAAGGAAGTACCAATACTGCTATAAATGTTGCAAATCCAAACATCCATCCAAGTACTACACAGCCAAGGTGCAATGCGACTTATGCAGTACTGACCAGCACCTGATCATGCTGCATCCAGACTCCGAGCCGCCACTGCAGATATCTCATAGCCCTCCTTCGAACAAGGAGCCTCAATGTAACACAGAAGCATACAGGGCTCCTCGGCAGACTACCAAACTGCAACCAGAATCGGTTATTAGTGTCAAGTGCACATCACTGTGCGCGGACTCACCATGCCCTCGTTCATGTCTTCTCAGCTGTTTAGCCAAAGTGTACCCTGAGGGACACCCTGAAGATGCAGTGAAAAGGTACGTGCTGATAGACACTCAAAGGACCTGCACCTGGCCAGACCTGCATTTTTCGACCTCTTAACGGTGCAACAGGATGAACTTCACTTCACTGTATCAATGTGCCATGGACCAAGAAGCACAGTGGGGAGGAGAGCTATTGGACTCTGCATAGACTCATTGGATGGAAGTTCCCGGTTCCCACTGCCACCTGTGTTTGAATGCTATGGGGTACCCAATGACCGCAGTCAGATCACAACACCTGAGGTCATAAGTAGCATACCTCACCTACAGCATCTGGCTCATCACTTCCCCGCTCTAGATCCGGAGGCTGAGATCCTACTCTTGCTGGGAAATAATGTCCCACGCGCCTTTCTCTTCTCCGAGTCAGTTGGCGACCCTGTAGATGGCCCAGTGGCCATCAAATCTTCACTAGGATGGGGTATTGTAGGAGTGGTCTGTATTGATTCCCTACAGGCCCCAACCCAGTCAACTACCTTAGTTACCTCTGTTCTCAAGAATGGCAGACCATCTCCCCTGACACCATGCCAAGAACACTTCACGCTTTTGACAGTCAAACCTGTCTTGGGAGAGGCACTATTTCAGACTATCGGAGAAGACCATGACTTAGCTCTGTCCACTGAGGACAAAAGATTCCTTCAGCTCATGGACAAGGTATTTCAACAGGACACAACCGGTAGTTGGGTCGCGCCATTACTCTTTCGCACTCCCAGACAACACTTGCCAAACAACCAGAAATATGTGCTCTCCCGCCACTTCAGTCTGAGACGGATCATGACCTGGAACCCAAAGATGAAAGCTCATATGGTGCAGTTCTTGGACAAAATGACACAGAATGGACATGCTGAGCCGGCCCCACCCCTGGAAACTGATGAAGAATGTTGGTACCTGCCGTTCTTTGGAGTGTACCATTCACAGAAACCAGGCCAAATATATATAGTCTTCAATGCCAGTGCACAGTTTCAAGGTCACTCTCTGAGCAAGGCCCTTCTGACAGCACCTGACCTCACAGTCTCCTTGGGGTGCTCAGCTGCTTCAGAAAAGAAGCCATAGCAGTTATGGCCGACATACAGCAGATGTTCTATTCCTTCCTCGTACAAGAAGATCACCGTAACTATCTCCATTTCCTGTGGTTCAGTGATGATCAACCCAACCAAAGGATCTCGGAATAACGAATGAGGGTGCATGTGTTTGGCAACAGCTCCTTCCCTGCAATTGCGAACTATGGCCTCCAAGGTACTGCTCGTGAGGGAGGAGACAAATACAGAGCAGAAGCTCGGCGGTTTGTAGAACACAACTTCTATGTAGACAACGGCCTGAAATCCATAGCCACCCCAGCAGAGGCCATAGACCTCTTAAAGAATACGGAGCAAATGCTGGGGATGGGCCAACCTCAAGCTACGTAAGATAGCATCCAATAATGAAGAAGTTCTAAAGGCCTTTAATCCTGAGGACCATGCCAAGGGATTGCAAGACCACGATTTCGCTAGCGATGCACCCTTCATCCAACGCAGTCTCGGCTTGTGTTGGGACTTGAAGAAAGACCTCTTCACCTACAAAACCCCAGCCCTAAAGACCGGCTTCATAAGGAGAGGAGTGCTGTCTATAGTTAACAGCCTGTTCGATCCTCTAGGGTTTGCAGTTCCTGTTACCATTCAAGGTAGAATCCTACTGCGCACGCTCTGCCAAAACATCAAAGATTGGGATGAGAGTTGGAGGCAACTCTTTCTGCTATCTCCGAGATGTTCACTACATCGCTCATATGTTCCCATCTCGTCCTCCATGGCATACAGAAAGGAACTACATGTTTTTTCAGACGCCTCAACAAAGGCAGTAGCAGCCATGGCATACCTCAAAGTCTATGGCAGGGAGAGCAACGTATATGTCGGATTCGTCATGAGAAACGCGAAACTAGCACTGCAAAAAAGTCATACTGTACCACAGCTGGAACTTTGTGGAGCTGTGCTGACAACAGAACTATCAGACATGATAACAAAGATGATAGATCTTCCCTTCGAACCCACCACCTTCTATACAGGGTACTGGGTTATATCTACGAGAGTAGATGCTTCTATGTCTATGTGAGCAAGAGTTGAGAGGATCAGGAGATCTTCTAAACCAGCGCAGTGGTGGTATGTTCCAATGGATCAGAACCCTGCAGATCATGCAACAAGGTCTATTCCTGCATCCCAGTTATCAACTTCTAACTTGCTCAAAGGCCCCAAGTTCTTGTGACGTACAAACACCTTGGAGCTAGAAAAACCCAATGGTGACATTTGACCCCTAGTCAAGAAGGTAGAACCGGTTGTTCCTCCGGTCGTCTGCCTAGCAAAGACATTTCAACGAGAGAAGATAGGCCCTTTGAAACCTACTTGCTTTGAATGCTTCTCCCCATGGAAACCTCTCTTACTGGGAATAACTGTGCTTGTTTGCACAGTCTTCCGTCTCCTTGGTCATCAACAAGGCTTCAAGTCATACCTCCCAGACCACTATACTCATGCTGAGAGACGAATATTGAGAAGTGTGCAACAAGACGCACATCCGTCGGTATATGGATGCCTGAGTACAGGGAAACCCATACCACAATCCAGTCCACTTCTGAGACTGAACCCTTACCTCGATGACCAGGAGGTACTGCAAGGTTGTTGCCTACACAAAGCTGAAATGGACTCACCCAGCAAGTATCCCATCATCCTTCCGGCTAACCATCATGTAACGAGGCTGTTAGTACAACACCATCATGAACTAATCCATCATCAAGGCCGCCACTTCACAGAAGGTTCCCTCCGAGTGATTCTGGATCATAGGCGCCAAAAGATGTATTACAACTGTTCTGCAGTCTTGCTTCCATTGTCACAAGCAATGAAGCCAGACTCTACACCAGATGATGGCTGACCTACCCAAGCACCTGAGCTCCAACCCACTGCTCACCAATGTAGGCCTCGATGTATTTGGCCCTTGGTCTGTGTATACACGGACCAGGGTGGTCAAGCTAACAGCAAACTATGGGCAGTACTCTTCACATGCCTCAGTATTCGAGCGGTCCACATCAAAGTCATCGAATCTATGGATACCTCTTGCTTCATCAACATCCTGAGAAGGTTTCAAGCCCACAGAGGCCCAATCAAGGTATTCAGATCTGACTGTGGAACAAACTTTGCTTGTAAAGAACTACAAATTGAAGATGGCATTCACCTGACTCGCCACTTGATGGCTACCTTAAAGCTAACAAATGCACATGGATATTTAGTCCTCCCCACGCATCTCACATGGGAGGAGCATGGGAAGTCATGATTGGAATAGCTCGTTGGACCCTTGATTCGATGCTGACAAAAGCACCTAAATTGACACTAGACTCTATCTACCTTTATAGCAGAAGTTGTGGCCACCATAAATGGTCGACCTTTAGTTTCAGTCTCTTCGGATTCTGAGAATCCGACCATTCTCACTCCAGCTGCCTTGCTAACTCAAAAGACGGGTGATTGGCCCACGCCATTAGGGAACTTTGACTCTAAGGACTTGTACAAACAACAATGGAGACAAATTCAACAGCTTGCCAACACTTTTGGAACCGTTGGAAGCAAGAATACCTGTGTACCCTACAAGACCGCCGTAAATGGAAGACCAAAGAACCTCATCCTTGCTGAATGACAAGGATGTGCATCGCAACATGCGGCCTATGGGACTTGGATCTCAAATCATGCCCAGCTCTGATGGACTTATCCGCAAAGTCAATGTCCTGATGGTGACGTCACTAGATTCCTCCTGCGACCATCAGACCTTTACCAAGAAGCTCTACACCAGACTGGTCACCGACCTTGTGCTACTGCAGAGAAGGGCTGAACTTGAAGATTGAACCTCAAGCTTTGCATGCTTTGCTTTGTTTGATGCTTTGTTAATGTCTACTGTTTTTCTTAGTTATCAAGCTAACTGTTTATCTTAGTGATATAGTTATCTGCTATTCAGTTAGTATTACTGTTTACTGTTTATCTTAGTTTATAGGTAATTCTTTTTCCTCTTCTTTTAATAGTGGAATTTACAATTCCAGGCAGGGAGTGTGTTGTCCAGCCAGTGTATGGGAATTGGATAGTTAGTTAGGTAGCAATTGTGAGCTGTTCCCTTAAGGAAATGCATCATGGTAAATGTAGTCCATGTCACGTGACCACATCTGTAATCCACTAAATTGACCCTCGATGAGTTGGGGGTGTTTTCCTCACTCTTGGCTGAACTCATGGACTCGTGGTAACTGTTCTACTTCTATCGTTACAAGATAGAAGAAAAAGCATAGGAGATAAATCATCTTTTTACCTACAAGACAGATATGCAAAAGATTGGTCATTAAAGAAGAACTTCATCACAAAGTTGATGAGTTATGAGGATACCTGATGAACCAATAAAAGTACTTTGTTATGAATGTTTTGTGGAGTTTATCTATCTGCATCTGTACAGGATACAGAATACTTTGTTTTTGTTGAAAGATAGTGAGGCAGAAAAACCCTTCATTTTCAAAATGGGGATGTTTTCTGATTTTCTCAGACAATAGTCACTCCAGAAACTGTCAAAGGTATTTATGGTGTATAAACCTGGCCAGCATGTATTTTATAGAACAGATTGCCTAGGTTTGTTCTACACATCTAGTGGTCGGATCCTCCAGGCCTTGAAAGATCAGTATTCTCAGGTTTTTTTGCAGACATTTTTCTCAGAGCCCCAGCTTAACAGAAAGCCATTTATTCGTAAATGCAACTTATTAGTTTATTTATTTATTTATTTGATTTGTCAATTGCTTACAAGATAATAGGTATAAGTATAAACATGATTAAGAATACAGGAAATAGGTACAAATAAATGGGGACAATTGGTCAGGGACAGTAGGCACGATTGTGCACTTATGCACACCTGTTACAGACCTCTTAGGAATGGGGTGAAGTCAATAGTGGATAGTTTAAGGTTAAAGAGTGGGGGTAAGAGGACATAATGACAGAGTCAGGTAGTGCATTCCAGGCATTTACCACTTTGTTGCTGAAGTCGTACTTTCTGCAATCGAGTTTGGAGCGATTAACATTGAGTTTATATCTATTGTGTGCTCTTGTATTGTTTGCAGTTGAAGCTGAAGTAATCATTGATTGGTAGGACATTGTAGCAGATAATTTTGTGCACAATACTTAAGTTCATTCATAGCCAATGTTGTTCAAGGTTGTCCAAACCCAAAATTTAAAGCCCGGTGATATAGGGTATTCTGTCGTGAGCACAGTAGTACTCTTCTTGTGAAATACTTCTGGACTCGCTCAATTGTATTAATGTCTATATATAGTGTAGGATTCCAGACAGATGAGCTGTATTCGAATATTTGTCTAGTAAAGGTTTTGTATGCCCTAGTTAGCAATTGTATATTTCCGGAGAAGTTTCGTAAAATTAGATTAACAACTCTTAACGCCTTTTTGGCAATGCTGTTATAGTGAGTTCTGGGATTTATACGTATTTAGAATATCAGAATTCGGGACAATTGCGATCTCATGTTAAAAGGCATCAATGAATATAATATGTCTGCCGACTGAATACTAAACAGGCGTGCAAAAAGGCGTGCTAAATTCTATGCACACTTCTATGCAAGTTCAAAAAACACCAAGGACCCTTCATTTCAGGCGCGCCATTAATGACCCGGGTTAAGTCTACACCCCACCCCCATTAAATACCTGATTGTATCTCTGGTAACCTCCCGAAGGCGGCTGCTTGAAGGGCTGCTGCTGGTAAAATGCTTCTCCGGGGGACCTGCCGCCATTGTAGCCCAGATGCCTGGGACTGGCATTGTGGGGCCTACGTGGTGTGAGCGCCGCCGCTGAGCCTCCAAACCAGCTTCCACTATCCCCGCACATTTGGAAGCGGGGAGAGCGAGGAGTAATGTCGTACGGCCGCGAGCGGGATCCATAAGGCGACATGTGACGAGGGCTTCGGTAACCCTGAGGAGAGGCTCCTTCAGAGGCAGGGCTCAGAAACCCGGAGACACTCGAAGATAGCGGGGTGGGAGACGGAAAGCCCTGCCGATACATGGCGATCTCGGGGGTGACTCTACAGCAACCGCCGATTTCCTTTGCCTAGTCCGGAGGAGTTCCGGGTCGATTCGATTGCAGCCCTCTTTCGAAATTGCTCCGCCGAGCGTTTTCCGTTTCGCGCTGCAAGCTTGACGTCTCCGGTGTGAATTAGAAATCGAGACCTTTGACTTGCCTGTTCTTAACGACATTGCAATATGTAGGATGCATTAGTCGAATCTAGATGGGTTTACACTTTATACAATTAAAATTTTCAGTACGGTCGTGCGGTAGAAATCTAAAGTTTCAATATAATTGAATACAATTGATATATTTATTAATTTATTCGAGTATATTGCGGGTTTCTCCTTTAACGTGTATGTTGGAATTGTACGTTGACCTTTTTTGCTATGTTTCCAAGTAGTATTTCAATTTTTTCTTGGTTCGGAATTTCTCTTTTAAATCGGCCAATATTTGGACCTCGCAATCTACGTATTCGACTTTGGAACGAAAGTGTGACTGATTTTGGAGGGATTAGTTTCCGACCTGTGTGTGCTTGGGCTGCGAGGCTAAACTGTAGTAAGATCCTTTCACGTTTTGCTGGTCGAGCAGTCTGGAAGGGGACTAAAAGAGGGCGGCAAAACTACAACATTATTTTTATGTATTTCTTTTTGTTTCCTTCTAAGTTCCCTTTTATGGTTCGCCGTGGGTGATGGGTGTTAGGAACGGATTGTTCCCGGTTACGGGGAAACTTGGAGAAACAATATCTGCTTTGGCATGCAGTTGCCTCAAGAAAGAAAGTAGGATTTTTCCTCAGGCTTGCAGGCTATTCCATCCTAAATGTACCTAAAACGGATAGATCTTCAAAAGCGTTAAAACAAGGAGAGTCGGGAACCATTTATTGGTGTACACAGTGGTGTATTAACCATTAAGCAGACTAAGCATGTGCTTAGGCACCAGGCCCAAAGGGGACACCACAAAATTAAGAAAGAAAAACCAATGAAGATTGGTAAAAAAAACCTTTAATGTACGAAGGAGTGGGGCACCAAGATTTGTCAGTGCTTTAGGCATCAGTGAGTCTTAATCCGCCACTGAGTACACAACTTCCAAGACTTTCAAAGCTTGCGCTTGGGTCCTTTCACTGCCCCTTCCGCCCGCCCCGCCCCCCGGGACTGAGCTGAAATTGAAACAAGATACCCACCACGTCCGCGAAGTGGACGCCTCTGAAGACTTGGTACGAGAGTCCAAAGTTTTTGAGAGTGTTGATATCAGCCTTCCCGTAACTTCGTTGGTCGGCCAATGTCGGTTGCCGTCATGTTGGGGCCTACAATAGGAAGAAGCAGTCGCACCATAGATCATCTGAGGAAAGCCCTACGCTCGCCGCTGGTTAGCGGTGTCGGCTCCTTTTTCGGTCCCCTGGGCTTCCCTCAACTGTTGCAACTTCCCTCCTGCCCTGGCAGTTTCAGGGGGCTGCAGCAGGGAAACTGCCCTCATCCAGGTATTTTTAACATTCATCATTCAGTGAAGGCATTGTGATACCTTATAAGGCGCTGTATAACGCAGTAAAGAAGAGCTTAGAGAAAAGCGTTCAGGAGAAACTCCATTTCGGAACCTTTCATTTGCAACAGAATATAATAAATTGAAGAGATTCAGGAAGAAAATCTTAGGTTTGTGGTCGCTAGGGCCGGAAATAACTCGATGGCGCATAATTAATCAAATTCAAACGAGATCATAATTGTTGCAAATTTGGGAGAAGTTCGGCAAATCTTATTTTGGAAATGAAAATCTTTGGAAACCAAAATTTCCAAAGAGTGTGTCGGGGCTAATTCTGTGTCAGCAAAAGATAGGATTTTTAGAAAAAAAAAGTTAGGGTTCTCTTTGCTTACTTTTTGTAGGTTATCACCTCTGAAATGTGTACTGAGTGTAACTGGATGTATTGAATACAAAATAATGCTTACCGTTGCTACCTAAAAATAACCTGCTTTAGCTGGAGAATTATTTCTAATTAAATTACAGTGTTTTTACAAATTACATTAAATAAATAGAATGGCTTAAATATTCATTTGCAAGAAAATAATTAAATTATTAACACAAGTTTATGTCCAGTTAAATCATAGCAGATAGTTAATCTTGTTTGGTCTGAAAAAGCTAAGCAAATAATTGGCTATACAGTATTTGGCTAGAAGATAGTTAATGAGATCCTAATGTTGTATACTAGTCTGAGAAATTGGAGAAAAACATCTGAAAATAAGACAAACACTTTTGAAAGATGTGTCCATAGACTTAAGTGACTTTGAAGTCATCAAGAGCTGATTTTGGCTTGTGGAAATCTTTACTGCAGTGGGCTTTGTAATAGAGATTGACATTTTCAACGTAATTTGTTTATTTATTTTATTAATTTTTATTCCCATTTTTTCTCTAGGAATTTAAGCAGGTGACCCATTTTATCTCTCTCCTAAACAACTGAGGCTGGGGCTTCTCATGGAGACAGCAGAAAATGTTTGATAATGGATTTAAGTGGTTAACAATGCTGCGATTAATCTGATTCCTTTTTCATTAATGAGAAATTTGCCTTATTGAGTTAGAAAATTGATTTATCTAAACCGGTATTCTAGCAAAATCAGAAAAGTTGTGCAAGTCCTGTTGCAGAAGTCTTTACTAGGTCTCCTACATACTATTCTTTTAACACAAAACTACATAATCTAAGGCCTACTAGTTTCATGTAGCCCCGAGAAGAGTTATTTCTATGGAGTTCCTTCAAGAGTTTCACTGAATTGAGATTTTCTAAATGAAGCAGAGACTTACAAAATACAGGTAGAAATACCCATAGCAGCATATATAATTGCATACTATAATTACATTTAAATAAAAAAACAAATAAAACTATATTTGATTTTACTTGCCCCAGTCAATTGTTTGCCATGCTCTTGCTCCCTTAGATATATGTCCAAGTATGAAACACAAAAGCTGTGTGTCTCTGCTTGAGAAGAGTTTGCTGGTTACATTTTAACAGTAGATCCAAATCTAAGCACTCTTCTACAAGGTCCATTCTCCCAATATCCAATATATGGCTAGACCACTTGCCATTCTGGAAAAGCAGGAATTGATGACATTTTTGTACATCTTGCCCTTTTTCTGCTAGGAAGACAATCTCCAAAATTATATTGCTCTACTTCAACAGTAGTGTTTCCACTGGCATAAACAGGGCAATCTGGTCCTCTGTCTTGTACAAATGCTTCCAGTTCCCACCTTCACCCCCATCCCTCTTCCTTGTTCTGAGTAGCTATTTTATACTGAGCTGTCAGTCTGCTTGCCATGAATAGAATAGAATAGAATAGATTAACAGAGTTGGAAGGGATCTTGGAAATCTCCTAGTCCAACCCCCTGCTTAGGCAGGAAATCCCATACCACTTCAGACAAATGGTTGTCCAACATCATTTTAAAAACTTCCAGTGTTGTAGCATTAATAACATCTGGAGGCCAGTTATTCCACTGATTAATTGTTCTAACTATCAGGAAATTTCTCCTTAGTTCTGAGTTGCTTCTCTCCTTGATTAGTTTCCACCCATTGCTTCTTGTGCTGCCCTCAGATGTTTTGGAGAATAGTTTGATTCCCTCTTCTGTATTGCAGTCCCTGAAATATTGGAACACTGTATCATGTCTCCCCTTGTCCTTAAGCCCATGTCACACTGCACCAACGGATGGGAAGAGGATGTAAAACGGAGAAAAACACTTGCCATCCGTTGGTTAATGCGATGCTTCCGTTTTGTACTCACTGCGTCCATTTTTCTTCCTCTCTTCCGTCCAGCATCCGTTCTCATGACATTTCATGTCCGCTCAAAAAGTTTTGAGCTACTCAAACTTTTTGAGCGGAAAATGTATCCAACGCGCTCCAGTTCTGCATCCGCTACGCATACGGGGAACATCCGTTATATGTCCGTTGTCATCGTTACGCATCGCTAGGGCATCCTCTAGGCACTTGCTTGCGAGAGCATACAGCGCAACTCAAATCCGCTCCAGCAGAAAAAGGACACAGGGAGGAAGTGGAACGGACGCGGAACGACGCGCGTGTTAGTAGCACGGACGGAGAAAGGATGAAAGCGGATGTAGCTTGCAAAGAAAGCATTTTAAACGAAAAAAAACGTCTGCAGAGGGACCTATCTCGGATATTAAGGATGTCTAGGATGCTAGAGGATGCAAAAGGACACATAGGGGAAAACCTATATTGGCTATAAAAAGGGGGAGGAACTCACCTGGATCTCACTTTCAGTCCAGCAGCCCTGCTGTGCAGCCTTCATCTGGCTCTTGCTCTTCCAGTCCACAGTCATTCTCCACCTGGATCGTAACACAGTCCTTTGGTAGCCACCATAGTTCTGCAACAGTTTGAAGCCATCTTACAGGCTCTTTCAACTCTACTACGGGAAGAAAAGGAGGCGGCCAAGGAAGGCTCTGGGTCCAAAGATGGATCGGGAGTAAGAGCAGAGTACGGACTGTACAACAAAGCTATTGTGGAGCTGAGGAATGAAGACTCTCGTGCATTCCAGAACTTCATGAGGATGCCTCCAGCCATGTTTGACGAAGTTTTGCAAGCAGCTGACACCAGGTTGACCAAGGCAAACATCAACTTCCGGCCCAGCCTGGACCCTGGGTCAAGGTGCACTGACTCTGCGCCACCATGCGCCTCAGGGACCACCTACAGGAGCATGCAGTTTGCCTGGAGGGTGCCACACCCACAACACCACCAGCTTGTGGTCAGAGAAGTGGATGCAGGGCCATATCGAAGAACACCTGGAGGAGTCCACCAGTGCCCCTCCACTGTAGAAGGCTGGAAAGAGTTGCAGAGCAGTGGTATCAGAGGTGGAACTTCCCCCACACCGTTGGAGCCATAGATGGGAAGCACGTGGCCTGCAAAGCGCCAGCCAAGTCGGGGTCCACTTATTTCAACTACAGGGCTTCTTAGCATCGTCCTTCTTCGTCCATGGTCAGTGCTGACTTCAAGTTCAATGTACATCGATGCTTTAGGCAACGGTCAGCTTCAGATGCCCAGTCACCTCAAGGAGGGGCTGGAACGCAACCTCATCACGGGCTTCCAGATCCAGACCCCTGCCCAGCGACACGCAAGATGTTAGCCTACTTCATTGTGGGGGATGACGCCTCTCCCTCAGAACTACACTCATGAAGCCCTACCTTCCAGATGCCTCACCATGAAGAGAGGATCTTCAACTACAGGCTGTCCAGGGCAAGGCGGTGGTGGGAGAACGCCTTTGGCATCCTGGCCAAACAGTTCCAGG
>BHFT01061562.1:0-34880 GCA_004320025.1 Laticauda laticaudata
TCAAAAAGTTTTGTGCAGCTCAAAACTTTTTGAGCGGATGAAATCACAGTAGACAGATGCTGGACGGATAGAGAGTTTGAAAAACGTATGCAGTGAGTACACAACGGATGCATCGCATTAACCAACAGATGGCAAGTGTTTCTCTCTGTTTTACATCCTCTTTGCATCCGTTGGTGCAATGTGACATGGGCTTTAAATGAAAACTAGGGTGAAAAAAATGTGATGGGTGTTAAACCCAGAGGTGTTATTCACCAGGTTCTGACCACTTCTGGAGAACCGGTAGCAGAAATTTTGAGTAGTTCGGAGAACCGGCAAATGCCATCTCTGAATGGTCCTGTCCCCATCTATTCTCTATCTCCCATTGAATCCCAGCTGATTGACTGGGTCTTCTTTGGTTGTCCTGCACAGGAGAACGGAGCTGAAAAGCAGGTTAGTCGGGTGGGGTGGGGAGGGAAGGGGGATTTTACAGTATCCTTCCCCTGCCATGCCCACCAAACCACACCTACAGAACCAGTAGTAAAAAAAATTGAATCCCACCACTGGTTAAGCCCCTAGGATTTCATTTGCTTGAAGAGTTATCTTTAATTTGGGTTTCTTTCTGTCTTCTTCTTTCTTCTTCTTCTTCCTTCTTCCTCCTCCTCCTCCTCCTCCTCCTCCTCCTCCTTCTTCTTCTTCTCTTCCCCGAGGAGGAGAAGGAGCTCCTCCTCCTCCTTGAAGAAGAGACTGGACAGCCACTTGACTGGAATGATATAGGGTCTCTTGCTTGAGCAGGGGGTTGGACTAGAAGATCTCCAGGGTTCCTTCCAACTCTGTTATTTGGTGTCAAATCCACATTGCAAATAGAAGATGTTTAATAAATCTGTATACATTTCGCTATGAAAACTGAAGAAAACATACCCCTCTGAAGCTATGTTTACTAGCATGGCCAAAATAAAATTATTGTAGAAATATACTTCAAAAATTGTTAAAATAACCCATCAGTTAATGTAACTAGTATTTACAAGAAACCCATCATATTTCTTGTTACAGGGTATACCAGGAACATCTCTGGCCTATTACAACTTCCAGAAAAGCCTTTTCTCGCTAATTTTAAAAATAAATTTTAAAAAGATATCTTCTGAACTATAAACCTTATAAATCCAAAAGATAAAACTGGAAAGACAATAATCACTCACAATTACATTTATAAACAAAGAGGATATCCAAATTTACAAGGAGAAGGTCTGTTTCAAAAGCCCAGTTGGATTTTTCAAGGTTGAGTAATAAGAGCAATGTTTGCAAGGTTTTTTTTTTTTAATGTATATTTTGACCTCATCGTTTGGATATTTACTGTACATCACATCTAATAACTGTTGCAAGGGTTGAAAAATGTTTCTCTTCTACCAACACTGGCACTAACACACCACTCTCACAGCACTGTTGATGTTACCTAGTATGGTAATGAAATGTTTGCAAGTTCAGTGAATACCAAAAACTCCAGAGTTCAATCCTGAGCTCCAGATATTCTCTTTTATTGGACTATCAGCACTACCTGTTTCTGGCGTTCCAGGCTTTGGGATTTCTTAAGCAGATAGCTCTTACTGGATTTTCACAACTGCTTTCTCTTCATGTTCGATAAAACAAGAGACTTTTTTTCTGATTTCTACATTTTGTTACAGTCTAATGCATGAAGAACGGGTTTATTTCCTACAGACCAGGGCTGTGAATCCAAATAGAGTAGATCAAGCTGTAAAAAAATTGACTGCATGCTATTTAACAGAATAACAGAGTTGGAAGTGACCTTGTAGGTCATCTAATCCAGGGGTCACCAACCTTTTGGACCTCAGGGACCACCAAACTCATAATTTTGAATCCCGCAGACCGAAGACCCTGGGAAAATCCCCCAAAAGGCTGCAGGAAAATTCCTCACCCCATATTCCTACCGATCGATCATTCTTTATTTGGGATCAGAGGATACCATCCCCAGCTCCTTTCTTAAGGGGAGAGAGAGAGAGAGAGAGAGAGACAGACTTTTGGCTTCATGCAAGGAAAACAGCAGAAGCAGCAGAAGTCTTTCTTTCTCTCTCCCAAACTCTGCCAGAAATGAGTCTTTGCTGGCACAGCCTCTTGGAGCAGGATGCCTTGCAGGATCCCAAAGACTAATTTCTGGTGGAGTTTGGGGGAGAGAAAGACAGACTTTTACTGCTTTCCTTGCATGAAGCCAAAGCAGAAGAAGAAAGAAGTGGAAAGAAACAGCCCGGTGGCCAGGCAAGGCGCGTGGGGCAAGTTCCCTCCTTCCGCCCTTTCCCCCCTCCCCTCACTACCTCATGTTGTTTGCAATGCAAGTGACACAAGCCTTATGTTCCCATGGGCCATGTGGGTGGCACAGTCTTGTGTTCCCACGCAGCCTGGATTAATTGCTTTGGGAGTGACATTTCTCTGTGGACCATCAAAATTTTCTTGTGGACCACCAGTGGTCCCCGGCCACTGGTTGGCAACCACTGTTCCAGTTCAACCCCTTGCTCAGGCAGGAGACCCTATAACATTTCAGAAAAGTGGCTGTCCAGTTTCTTCTTAAAAGCCTCCAGTGATGAAACACCTACAACGTCTCGTGACAAGAATGGCCAATTGTCCTCACTGTCAGGAAATTTATCCTTAGTTCTAGGTTGCTTCTCTCAATTGGAGAATCTGATTTATGAGACACCTTGGGGGGAGGGTGGAACAGAGTCATAGGTGTCTGTAAATTACCTATGCCAGAGCTGGCTTCATACAGGGCAGTACCAGTGTGTTGCCTCTAATGAATCCTTTGAAGTTTTTTGAAGTTTGGTTTCAGAATCATGATTTAATTAGAATGATTGCTGGAATTGTAACAGATCATTCATTCATTAATTCATTCATTAAATTTCTATGGCCGTTTAGCACAATCAATGACTCAGGGTGGCTTACAACGCAAAAAGGAAAAACAAATACATATAAAAACTGTTCTATGTTTTTAATAGTTTATTTCTGCATTGCCCAGAGTACCAGCCTCCAACCTTTTGGGTTCCATGGACTGGTTCCATAAAGAGATATTTTTCTGCAGACCAGAGGGGGTGTGCTTTTGTGTGCTCCCTGCATCCCGCAAATGGGGCTTTGCTTTCTTGGATGGATTACTTTCTGGCATGCAGCGATGCCAGTCCAGGGACCAAGAGTTGGGGACTCCAGGCCCAGAGTCCCTCTGGGGTGAGATGGGCAGTCCCTAAATTCAAGATGAAAAAATACTAGATTTATTTCTCGTCCCAAGGACGACAGGCATTCCAAGTAACAATCTCCAGAGAAAAAGACTCCAAGAATATCATCTTCCCAAAGTTCCATTTTATTAGCGATGTCATTTTGGCACATCTGGGGAAAACCCAAATCTGAAAATTCCAGGTTTTCCCTAGCCCAAAGAAAACCCAAAATCCAACTCCTACACCCAATAGTTCATCACATGATCCAACCATTACTTTGTTCCAACTGGGGACTACCCCCAATCGCTCCCCTCCAGGTGCAGGGTAACATGTCCTTGACTTTCTGAGAAAAGAATGTTGTTGTGGCTAATCTTCCACCACTCCTTGATGTCCTCCCTCCCAGATTCCCAGACACTGAAAGTGACAGCTCAGAAGCCTCAAAGAAAAATGGCTTCCAAGCTGACAAAGGGAAGGTTTAGAACCTAAGAATTGTTCTAATGTTCTTGTTAAGTTTAAGAGATCACCTTGGGCAAATCACTGCACAAGGGAGATGGCAAAAAATTAGTCTTCACCCACAGTTCACAACTACCAAGTTTATTCTTGTAAATCTGGCCCATGAGAGCGCCAAAGGAGTGGAAAATATGATATTGTCCTTGTATTAATTTAATAGGAGGCAGACCTATTTGTCTCTTCTTCATTAGCTTAACTGCTGTTCTCCGGTACCCTTCTGTCTCTTTCTTCCCATCAGCTGACAGACTGCCTTGAATTTTGGTCTTTAATTTAACATAATTAGTTTGTAACTGAAAATAAAAGTGATTGGTGGCTTGGCAGGGTATTCCTTAGAACCATCTGTTTCTCTCTAGTGCCTATTTAGTGCTTGGAAGGGTAATCTATTTTTTTTTTTTTATCTAGACCAACAAAGGTCAGGTTTAATTTGGACTTACTTTTGAATCTGTCACTGATAACACAAATCAGGCTATTTCTGAGACAAAACTGTCCGAAATATTTTAATTGTGGCTGTTACATCATTGTAACTGAAATGTGCATTTTTCAAAGGGAAAAAATTCAAACACGCAGGTTGAAATTTAATGAATGTAATACAAGAGTCAGTGTAAGATTAAAAGTATAGATGTCAGCCTTGGAAGGCATATTTTACTTGGGAGCTTCGAGGCTGCTACATTTAGTGCCTGGGAATTTGAGAAGGGGGATTTCATAGAGAGGCAGAAGATTACACTGAACAACATTCTTTCACAGAAAGTCAAGACCAAGTTACCCTGAACCTGGAGAGGTGTATTTGGAGGAAGGTCTACAGTTGGGATAAATATTTGATTGGACCATGTGATGGACTGGGGGGTGCAAGGGATGGGTTTTTGATTTTCTTTGGGGAAGGGAAAACCTGGAAATCTCAGATTCAGGTTTTCCCAGGTGTGCCAATATGACATTTCTCATAAAATGGAATTTGAGAAAATGCTCATCTCAGAGTTTATTGGTTTGGAGTTTGTTAGTGGGAACGCTGACAATAGATATAATTGCATTGCCGTAAGAGAGGGGGTGACCAGGACATAACCTCAGTTATAGAATACAGAATAACAGAATTGACAAGGACCTTAGAGGTCTCTTCAATCCAATGCTTGAAGAGCAGACATGTCAAAATCCAGATGGTAAAGATGAGGTGAACAAATTTCTAAACTACATCATATTATTTTTTTATTTATTAATTTTGTTTGTCAAACATGCACAAGATAACAAGTATCGGTATGAACATATACAAGAGCAATGGGAGTAAATACAGATAAATGAGACAGAGACAGAGATGGTAGGCATGCTGGCATGCTTATGGCACTCCCCCTTTAAGGATCTCTTAGAAATGGGGTAAGGTCCATGGTAGACAGTTTGAGGTTGAAGCTGTGAAGAGTTGAGGTTGTAACCATGGAGTCGGGTAGGGCATTCTAGGCATTGACCACTCTGTTGCTGAAGTCATATTTTCTGCAATCGAGTTTGGAGCAGTTTACCTTGAGTTTGGAGTGGTTGTTTCCCTGTGTATTGTTGTGATTAAGACTGTAGAAGTAATTGACAGGCAAGATGTTAGAGCAGACATTTTTGTGAACTATGCTTAGATTGGACTGCAGGCGGTGCAGTTCCAGATTGTCCAGGCCCAAAATTTTGAGCCTGAAAGCATAGGAGATTCTATTGTGAGCAGAGGAGTGGAGAACTTTTCTTGAGAAATATCTCTGAACTTGCTCAGTTGTGTTAATGTCCGATATACAGTGTGGGTTCCAGGCAGACAAGCTGCATTCGAGAATTGGTCTGGCAAAGTTTTGTATGCCCAAGTTAACAGTTCAATGTTGCTGGAGAAGAAGCTTCGCAAAATAAAATTTAACATAATAATAGAGATGTAAGGCCTTGGAGATCACTCATAATAGAGTTGGAAGGGACCTTGGTGGTCTTCCAGTCCACTCCCCTGCGCAAGCAGGAGACCCTATACCATCTTAAATAGGTGGCTGTCCAATCTCTTCTTCAAAACCCACCAGCAATGGAGCACCCCACAACTTCTGAAAACAAGCTGTTCCACTGGTAAATTGTCCTCGCTTTTTTGAAGTTTCTCCTTAATTACAGATTGCTTCTCTCCTTGATTCATCTCCATCTGTTGTGTCTGCTGGTGTTTTGGAAAATAAGTTAGCCTTCTTGCCATGGTTGTTAAGGGAATCACCGCCATTGTTAAGTTAGTAATAGATTGTTAAATGAATCTGGTTTCCCCATTGGCTTTGCTTGTCGGTTGCAAAAAGGAATCACATGACCTCAGTACACTGGAACCGTCATAAATGTGAGTCAGTTGTCAAGCATCCAAATGTAAATCAAATGTAACTTTGGGGAGGTTGCAATGGTCATAAGTGTGAAAAATAACTAACCTCTTTCTCCAAATGTAAGACCCAACTGGAAAATAAGCCCTAGCATGATTTTTCAGGATGCTCATAATATAAGTGTTACTTCCAAAATAAGCCCCAGTTAAGATTGTCAATCAGATAGGTGCATTTAGTACCATATTTCCCTGAAAAACAAGACCTAACCAGAAAATAAGCCCTAATGCATCTTTTGGAGCAAAAGTTAATGTTAAGACCCAGTCTTATTTTCAGGGGAATACGGTATATATGTATATTATGCAAGAAGGGCCAAAAAAAGTGTTATTCCCTTGTCTTAAGTCACATGTAGTTCTGCTTTCAGATATTTCACTTGGAGATTGTACTCTAATTTTCGGATAGAGTAATTATTTTAGGCTTTTGCAGAGGATGAATTAGGAAGTTATCAGAAAATAATTACTATTGAGTTCAAGGTCCTGCTGTATAGAAACTGAAACAAACATTCTGTAAGTATTTTCTTTTCACTGGCTAGTGGGCAAGACAAATAATCTCAGCCATGACCAATTCAGGCTCATTTTTCTTCTGTTTTCCCCAAAAATGTCATACTGTGGAACGGGATGGAATTTAACTTACTCTTGGTGGAAGGACAATGAAGCAAAGCAATCTGTATTCATTTGATTTAAATAATGAAATGGAATACTCAAGACAGCAACAGAAGCTTCTCCATTCCAGGGATTTTTCTGGAAATATCATCCATACCATCCAGGCTATTCTAGAAGAGAAAAAGATGATATTGGCCAAATTTTCCAGTGTTAAAAGAAAGAAGGGATATCTTGACCATGGTAGTTATCTCAAATTATGTTCCTCCAAATTTCGGGATCAAATTAGTGAATATTCACCTAGTTTTTTTTCAGTGCAAATAAATGAGCCAGCAAATGGGAAGACCATGGCTAAAGTCAACAATTAGAACTGATCTTTCTTAGCTTCTGATTATGCACAGGTAACTGGTTATGTTTTCTAAATTAAATATCCATCACTAAAGCCTACACACAATGCCTAAGAGGTGTTATTTTAATTGGCTTTCTCCTCATTCTCCCAGCTCTTTTAAGTGGGAGGAGATCCCAATTAAAATAAAGCTAGTGTTTAAAAGCAGTGGACACTTGTACCTTTGTAGAGGAATCTGGTTCAGATAAAATGAACGTTATAATATATTAGCTTCCTGTTTAGTTCCATTGGTTTGTTTGATTTCTTATATTGTCAGAACTAGCCAAAAAAAGTTAGTTTTTCCTGTGGACTTAAAATAGAGGCATGCTGTTTTGGACTTCACTGGTGCAATTAAAGGACAAGAAAGACATTCTTATAGGGGTGATAAATTAATTGGTAGACACCTAAAGACCTATGATACCACCAAGCAGCCATTTACAGAATCATAGTTTGTTCAATTGTTTCCGTTCACTACATAATAAATGAGAAAACCTGCATTATTTTGCTAGTTCAAAACTAGTGGCTTTTCTTTAGAAGTGAACTCTCTTCTTGCCTTTAAGGAAAAGTTTGGTGGGTATCATCCCTGAAATGGAATAGTGATGGCTCCAATAATTCTATGGGTGGTTGATGGTCTGCAAAACTCATGGGGAAAATTGTTATTGCTATTTCCTGAGAAACATATCCAGAGGGTTAGCAGTCAATGGAAATGTTCCTTTCCCATTTTTCTGCCTGGCAAACTTATCTGGAATATAATTCTGTGGAATAAATAGAAAAATGGGAAAAAATATTCCCTGTACATTGATGAAATGCTCAAGGGATATTTTTTTTTCTGTTTATTCCACAGAATTATACCCCAGATAAGTTTGCCAGACAGCCTATATGTCGTTGACATATAATTCTGTTTGTTTCAAGAAAGAAGGAAGGAAGGAAGGAGGAAGGAAGGAAGGAAGGAAGAAAGGAAGGAATGAAGGAAGGAGAGGAGAGGAAAGAGAGAGAGAGAGAGAGGGAGAGAGAGAGAGGGAGAGGGAAAGAGGGAGAGAGAAAGAAAGAAAGAAAGAAAGAAAGAAAGAAAGAAAGAAAGAAAGAAAAAGGAAGGAAGGAAGGGGGGAAGGAGGAAGGAAGAAAGAGACTTCAAGGAAGGAAGTGAGGGAGGTTAAGTAAGTAAGTATGGAAGGAAGGAAGGAAAGGAAAGAGAGAAAGAAAAAAGAAAGAGGGGGAGGGAACAAGGAAGGAAGAGACCTCAAGGAAGGAAGTGAGGGAGGTTAAATAAGTAAGTAAGGATGGGTGGATGGATGGATGGGAGAGAGGGAGGGAGGGAGGAAGGGAAAAAGGAAGAAAGGAAGGAAGGAAGGAAGGAAGGAAGGAAGGAAGGANAAGGAAGGAAGGAAGGAAGGAAGGAAGGAAGGAAGGAAGGAAGGAAGGAAGGAAGGAAGGAAGGAAGAGGGAATCTTAGGATCTAGCAACTGTACGAAGTAAAACCCCCAGGCCCAGCGTGCTGGTGTGAAACTGGAAGGCAATTGATTTTTGTATGATTGGAAGCTGTTTCTGCCTTTCTCTTCCTTGTTGCTATAATTGAGAGATAAAAAATAATAATTCTTGAGTTGTTCAAAACTGGAAGATTACCAAGCAGTGAAAGATCAGTTTTAGATCCAAACCTGAAGAGATTAGTTCAAATTTATAACAGTTCACATTTTGACTATTTCTCTTCCAAGAATCACTTGGTGAGGAAATTAAATTTGTGATCTTCGTATTGGTGTCACGTTTAAGATTTTTCCCAATACATCCAAAGGTAGACATAAAATGTAATAGGAAATGAGAAAAATATCTGGTCCTTGATTTTTCATTACAGCAGAGTTAAAGAAGCAGTTTCTCAACCTATGAGGTGAAATCTTGACTGGGAAGAAGAGTGTTAATAGGAAATCAGATTATTTTGATTTTTCCATGCAATTTTCAATGAAAGCAATCATTTCTTTTAGTCTAGGACAAAAGTGTCGATTGCTATTTTGCTTGCTTTGGAAATGCAAAGTGTCAGAGGGTGTTTAAAAAAAAAGACACATACACACACACACACACACAGATTATTTTATTATTATAATGTTTCTCTAGAACACAGGGATGTCAAACTCAACTTCATTGACCGTTACATCAGGGTTGTGGCTGGCCTCAGGAGTGGGTGGGCAGTGTGGATGTGGCCATCTTGATGTCACTCATGTCAAGGGCACCTGTTTTGGCCTGAGCACTCTGACAGCAAAAATAGAGCTTGGGGGAGCTCCATTTTTACTGGCAGAGGGATGCAGAGGGGATGCATACATGCCCCCCCCCTAGCTCTGTTTTCACTGGCAGAGGCAACTGCGGGCCAGTCCTTTGCTGTTTTCCAGGGCTGTCGCCATGGGCCAGATCTAATCACCTTGCAAGCTGGATCCGGCCCACGGGCCCTTGAGTTTGACACCCCTGCTCTAGAACGGTGGTCACCAAACCAATGGGCTCATGGACTACCAGTGTTCTCGCAGACTCCTGGTGGTCCATGAGAACATTTTGGTGGTCTGCAGAGAAATGTCACTCCCCCAAAGCACCCTCCCAAAGCGATTAATCCAGGCTGTGTGGAAACACAAAAGGCTGCATCCAACCAGCATTGGCCCCGCAGGAACATAAGGCTTGCGTCGCTTGCAATGCGAACAACAAGAGGTAGTGAGGGGAGGAGGGAAAGGGAGGAGGGAAGGAACTTGCCCTACTTCCCCACATGCCTCGCCTGGACTGGGGCTGCTTCTTTCCACTTCTTTCTTCTTCTGCTTTTGGCTGCACACAAGGAAAGCAGCAGAAAGTCTTTCTTTTCTCTCCCCCAAACTCCCACCAGAATGAATCTTTGGGACCCTGCAAGTCATGCCTGCTCCAAGAGGCTGCGCCATTTATGGTGGAGTTTGGGGAAAGACTTCTGCTGCTTTCTTGCTGCTTCCTTGCCATGAAGCCAAAAGTCTCTCTTCTCTCTCTCTCTCTCTCTTTCTGCTCTTCTCTCTCTCTCTCCCCCTGAGAACGGAGCTGGAGACAGTATCCTGCAATCCCAAATAAAGAATGTTCGATCGGTAGAAAACAGGGTGGGGGATTTTCCTGCAGACTTTTTTGGGGATTTTCCCAAGGTCTCTGGTCCACAGGATTTAAAATTATGAGTTTGGTGGTCCCTGAGGTCCAAAAGTTTGGCAACCCCTGCTCTAGAATATAGTTCACTTAAAAATTCCAATAGAAGAAGATGTGATTAAGAAAATAATGGAATGTGCAGAAATGAGTAAATTGACATTAGCAATTAGAGAGAAAGAAGACAAAGAATATTATAAAATTTGGGATTTATTTTATCAGTCCCTAGACCAGAAAATAGAGAAATATAATACATTATAATATAAATTATAATATGATAGTAATGATAAGAAGAGGTAATGATATGTTATAATTGATTATAATGAAATGAATGATATTATGTATTAGGTCATGTAATAGTTGAGATTTGCTTGAAAAAAATGATGTGGATTAATAATTAAAGTCTGTTAAGGTGTTAATAACAATACAATATAATAGGCATGGTTAATATATATAATACGAAGTATAATTTAAATGTAGAAGGGAAAGACTGCTGATATTGTGCATAAAAGATATGTACAAACTGACACACTGTACAGTGGAAAGATGGTTTTATTGGTTGTTTTATATTTGTGTTTGTTTATGTTTGTTGTTTAAAAATAAAAAAATTGGAGAAAAAATAAAATGTAATTCACTTTTCATTGCTCTGTGGCCAGCCCATTTCTGTTTCCATTCTTTTACTCTCTTGATGGCATCGCATAGTCTCATTTGTTCTCTAATCCATGTGCAGGTCTTTCTGTCTTGTTTTCTGTCTTTCTGCCGAGTATCTTTCCATGACTCTTTGAAGCATGTGTAGCTTTTGTATTCATGGTGAGGTTAATGGGTGTGGCTGGTGGGGCCAGCCAGAGGTGGGATTTGGCAGTCCTCCAAACTGGCCATAATGTTAGCTTGTGTTGGGCAGCAGGTACAGATGGCTGAGGAGAGCGATGACTCTGATGAGGGGCCAGGACCATCAGGGAGTGGACAGCTGCCTTCAGAGATTGTGGGGTCTGGCAGCAGTGATGAGGAGGTTCCCGAGGAGCCTGTGCCAAGTGCACATGCATGAAGGATTACTCGAAGGAAAGAATAATGACAGCAGCACAAGTAACTTGGGAGTAAGGCTGCAAAGTAATGGCCCTTCCCCCAAGAGGATAAAAGCCAGATTTGGAAAAACGTTCTTTGCAGATAGCAAAGAAGCTCTGAAACTCAACCAGTGGACATCTTTGTATGTGTTTGGAGAATTTTATAAATGAGTTCTTATCTCTAGATTTTTGGCAGTCTTGACAAACAACTTGGCAAGGCTCTTTCTTGTCGAAGCTAATTAGTGAAAAACAGCCTTCAGAATAGAATTCGTTATTAAACCTTAAAAGGTGGGAGTTGCTGCCTTTGTCTGTGTTTGCTCTTTGGGAACCCGGTTGAGTCAGAACACTGTGGTTTCTCTTGAACCCATAGCAGCCCATCCCTGATTCTCTCCCATAATTTATTTCAGGGGGAGTTAAAACCTACCAAGGTGTCCAATATGAAGTTTGTAGTTCTCTGCTGGCTTGCAATTTGGTTTATGTCCTTTGCTCCTTGCTTTCTCTCTCTCTCTCTTTTTCTGTGGGTGAGAAGCCATTGAGGCTTTTATGCTTAGCCTTCAAATCAGGCCATTCTCTCCACCGATGTTGTTCGCGATACAATTTTAAATATGCCTTATTGCCTTTGAGTGTATTTCAGTAAACATTTCCTTGTGAGAAGGTAATAAAACAAGACACCTCCTAAGCCTTTCAAGTTGTACTGAATATGCCGCACAACACTACAATTCAAATGCATTAAGAATTGCTGACTTCATTGTTCTTGCAAAAATGCCCTTCAGTGCCTCCCTTTCATCACATATGTCTAAAGGAATCTGCCAAATGTTAAATCTACAGCTCCAGACAGGTGTGTATTATTTACCAGAATGTTCCATTGTGGGACCTGTAATTGACTAGTCATCTTGATTAAGCTTTCAATCCTTCTGCACTTTACATTTTTCGACTTATTTCAAAACATCTTTTTGAGTGCCAAAGTCACTGTTGAGGCCAGCTTTGAGTGTATTATTTATTTATTTTTGATACCTGTACTTTTTCAAGGCTTTAAAACTGTGGAAAATAGTCCACCAAGGTTAAAATAACATCAGGTTTTTTTCAGTTTCAATTTCCAGCTTAAAAAAAATGAACAATTTTTGTAACAGGCAAACGATTTTCCTCCCTCTTCATGCACATTCTATGAATATTCATAATTGTTGTTGAGTTATTTTTTTCTCTCT
This sequence comes from Laticauda laticaudata, assembly GCA_004320025.1. Classification (NCBI taxonomy): domain Eukaryota; kingdom Metazoa; phylum Chordata; class Lepidosauria; order Squamata; family Elapidae; genus Laticauda; species Laticauda laticaudata. Next base: position 12,426 of record BHFT01061562.1, read on the forward strand.
CTCATGTTGTATTACTCTGAGTATTGCTATTAATGGGGGGGGGGAAGGGGCAGGACTTTACAAAATGAAGTAATCAGCTTTGGATAAACGATGCCCTCATTGAAAAACAACACAAATAAATTAATATTATATAGTGCTTTCTTTAAAAGAAACAGGGATTGTGCTTTTGAAAACTGTATAATCCCTTGGGTAGCCCCGCTGACAGACAGTAATTTAAAAGCAAACAAATATTTGCAATTTTTTTTGTAAGATTAACTGGAACAATTTTTAAAGAAAGGACTTTTTTTCCCAGCAATGTTAAATATGTTAATAATACTCTGTTGCATAATTTCTGATCGCATACACTTAAAATAGGTGAGGGGAATGGATCACAGTTTGCTGGTAGAATATACCCTCACATACAAAGAGGACCCGCATCAAATATTTTGACTTAAAATGGTTTGAAAAACTTGTGGGGTGTAAAAAGTGCAGGGCTCCTCAAAATGAAGGAGTCTGTGGACTCTCTTCACATTTTCCTTGTGGTTTTCTTTCGATTTGATTGGTTTTTAGAAGATTGAGTCATAGGACTAGAAGGGGCCTCAAAGATCTTCTAATCCAAACCCATGCTCAAGGTAGGAGTCTCAGACCATCTGAGGCAAATGATTGTCCAGTCTATTATTGAAATATATTTGAAAATATTTTTGAAACATGATATCAGTGTTCCAATTTGAAACAATAATGAAAAGAAGGACTAGGGGAGACATGATAGGACTCTTTCAATATCCCAGGGGCTGTCCCCAAAAAGAGGAAGTCAAGCTTTTCTCCAAAGCATCTGAAGGCAGGACAAGAAGCAAAGGATTGAAACTCATCAAGGAGAGAAGCAACCTGGAATGAAGGAGAAATTTCCTGACAGTTAGAACAATTAATCAGTGGAACAACTTGTCTCCAGAAGTTGTGAGTGCTTCAACACTGGAATTTAAAAAAAAAAAACAATGTTGGATAACCATTTGTCTGACGTGGTGTAGGCTTTCCTGCCTAGACAGGGGGCTGGACTAGAAGACCTCCAAGGTCCCTTCCAACTCTTCTCTTCTCTTCAATTCTAGAGAAGCAACCAAGAACTAAGGAGAAATTTCCTGACAGAACAATTAATCCAGAAGTTATGAAGACTCCAACACTGGAGGTTTTTAAGAAGAGATTAGACAATCATTTGTCTGAAATGGTAGAGCAGGGGGCTGGACTTGAAGACCTCCAAAGTCTCTTCCAAATTCTATTCTATTCTATTCTATTCATCAGTGGAACAGCTTGCCTCCAGAAGTTGTGAATGCTCCAACACTGGAAGTTTTTAAGAAGAGATTGGACAACCATTTGTGTGTAGTATAGAGTTTCCTGTCTGAGCAGGGGGTTGGACTAGAAGACCTCCAGGGTCCCTTCCAAGTCTGTTATTCTGTTCTGAAAGCCTCCTGTGATAGAGCACCCACAATCCCAGGAAGCAACCCATTCCATTGATTAATTGTTCTCTGTTATGAGACCTGACAAACCAATTTTTCTGCTGTGTCTTTGATCTGTTATTTGTACTTTGTGAATAATCCCTGGATACCAACATGCAATGGTGGAAAACCTATAACATCAACCAAGCTGCTTTGGAATCAGCTTGTTTGAAAAATCATGTTTTATCTAACAAGGTTTGTTTTGTTTTTGTTAAAGAGGCCTCCCCAGAAACTTATGGGAAGACAGCCAAACAAAGAACATGGCTACTCAACTGTCTGAATCCAGAGGACATGTGTGGAAAAAACAGTTGGGATGATGTCAGAAGGGAAGTCCACTTCTGTAGTTCAAGCCAACAATTACAGAATAAATTAAACAATCATCCAAGGTCAGCAAAGAGAAGATTGAAGAAAGGAGACAAATATCTTTCTGGAAGAGCATAGACCCAAAGATGCTTAGGGTCAAACGCAGAAGAATCCAGAGGGCAGCCAAACAACTATTTAAGATTAGAGACTGTCCTGGTGTTTCTGGCACATTTATTGTCCTGCTATATTTCAAGGACTCATCAGTTCAAAGGGCTATTTGGAGTAGAGATACTGCTATGAGTAATAGGTAAGGTTCTAAATTTAGTAAAGTAAAGTAAGACTACATTTAGGCAAGAAAAACCAAACACACAGGTATAGTATAAACCAGGGGTCTTCAAACTTGGCAGCTTTAAGACTTGTGGACTTCAACTCCTAGAATTCCTCCTCCAGTCATGTTAGTTCAGGAATTCTGGGAGTTGAAGTCCACAAGTCTTAAACTTGCCAAGTTTGAAGACCCTTGATGTAGACGGTATTTGACTCAGTAACTGTGAGAGGGATCTTGGAGTCCTGGTGAACAACCACTTAAATATGAGCCAGCAGTGTGCTGTAGCTGCCAACACAGCCAACACAGCTCTAGGCTGCATTAACAGAGGGATAGAATCAGAATATTCTTTGGAACACAAGAACACAACACAAAGAAGGTATAAAGTCCTTGTAGTTTTGCCATGTTTCACAATTGTCCTCACCTTTCAGGGATAGAAGAGTGATAATTCTTCTACTCCAGTCCCTTCCTCTTTGATTAACAGTATCTAAGTTGCCTAAAGCCTTAGATATTTATTTGTTTCGTTTGTTTCAACGCAATTCCAAATGACTCTGGGCGGTTCCTCTAAAAACCAAGGCACACCAAAACCAAGATTGCATTCAGGCACAATATGCAAACAGAAAACAGAACGAACAAACACACATTCAAAATAACAAACGAACCCACATGAATTTTCCAGGAACTCAATTGGCAGACCTGGAACATCGGTGTTTCAGGATGCTTTACTGTTGAAGTATGCTTGTGAACATGGTTAAGACAGTGAGCAAAAGCAAGAAGGGGTATATTGCCTTCTTGGTCAAATGCGGTGCTTCATGCTTGTAGAACTTCACTGTTGGCCTCTTTATCAATATTTTCCCAATCTGACCTGGTATTAAGATACAAAAACATTAACTGTTGTTGTTCAGTCTCTAAATCGTGTCTGACTCTTCAAGACTCCATGGACCACAGCATGCCAGATCCTTCTGTCCTCCACTGTCTCCTAGAATTTGCCCAATTTCGTGTTCATTGCCTTGACAACACCATCTAACCATCTCATTCTCTGCCGTCCCTTTTTCCTTTCATTTTCAATCTTTCCCAACATCAGGATTTTTTTTCCCCAAGGAGTCCTCTTTTCTCTTTTTGATGGCCAAACTATTTGAGCTGCAGCTTCAGGATTTCTTCTTCCAAAAAACAGTCAGGGTTGAGTTCCTTTAGGGTTGACTGACTTGATCTCCTTGAGATCCAAGAGACTCTCAAGAATCTTCTCTCACACCACAATTTGAAAGCATCCATTCTTCGGCCTTCTTTACAATCCAACTCACACAACTATACACTATTGCATACTGGGAAAACCATAACTTTGATTATATGGACCTTTTTTGGCAAGGTGGTGTCTCTGTTTATTAACACCTTATTTCCCCAAAATACAACCTACCTTGCAAGTAAGTCCTAGCTTGATTTTTACACATGCACCCAATATAAGCCCTATCCCAAAATAAGCCCTAATTAAGACCCCACCCACTCCAGAGTGCACGGGTAAAAATTAAGCTAGGGTGGGGATGGGGGGGTGAAACTGCCTTACTACTTACCTTTGGACAGTTGTAGCCAGGCCTTGCACACCTTGACACAGGTGTTGCTGGACCATTTCTTCTGCTGCCAACAAGGCTGGCAAGGCTTTCCTGAAGGCCTCTGTAGCTGATAACAAAGTTTTGGATTGTTCCGGAGTTATCAGCTGCAGAAACCTTCAGGAAAGCCTTGCCAGCTGCAGAAAAAGAAGTTCCTGAAGGCCTCTGATAGTGAAAAGGAGGCCGGGAGCGACATGTGCAAGTGAGGTTAGTCAGTGGATTACATTCCCACAAAAATAAGACATGGTGCCTCTTTTGGTGGGAAAAGAAATATAAGACAGGGTCTTATTTTAGGGGAAACACAATATGCTGTCTAGGTTTGCCATAGCTTTCCTTCCAAGGACCAAGCGACTTTAATTTCATGGTTTTAGTCACTGTCTGTTGTGACCTTAGAGCCCAGAAAATAAAACTTCTTCCATTTCTTCCCCTTCAACACTAGGAAATGTTGGGACCTCATGCCAAACCATAAACAATAACATAAACTGTCCATCTGCAATTGGCAGAACTCTAATTATGTATTTCCTGGTGGTGGTGTGACCAAGATATAAGTTATCACCCTCTTTTTGAGATGCCAATGAACCACCCAAAGTACCTGAGATGCTTTTCTGCAGCTTTTGTGAACTACTGGAGGAACAAAGGGATTTATGGGAAGATGTCATTGTTTGTGGAATGCAACATTGAATTCAATAGGTTTCAATAGCCTAGAATAGTGTAGCTTAGCACAGCATAGAATAGAATAGAATAACAGAGTTGGAAGGGACTTTGGAGGTCTTCTAGTCCAACCCCCTGCCCAGGAAGGAAGCCCTATAGCATTTCAGACAAATGGTTGTCCAACCTCTTCTTTAAAACATCAATTGTTGGCAACCCTTGAGATATTGACACCCTGCTATCATGTCACCCCAGTCCTTCTTTTCATTAAACTAGACAGACCCAATTCCAGAAACCATTCTTTATGTTTTAGCCTACAGTCTCCTAACCATCTTCCTAGTAAATTATCTACCCGAAAAGAAGAGTAACCTAGGTTCAGGATGTTTGCTATTTCCCTAAAGTTGAGGCTGAAATAGTTCAAGACCATATTCTCGGGGAACTGCGGACAACACTGTTATTTAAAAGGAAAATAATTCAGGGAAATTTTTGTATTCCTTTCAGGTAAATACAGTATAAATGTTGGCAGCGTGGCTAATTTACACGAATGTAGAATTCTCCTGATTGACTCTCTGGTTTTAGCCTTTGGTCAGCCACATGTAGATGATTGAGCTCAACCATGGGAATTTAAGACAGTGATTTTCAATTAAAAAGACTTTTGTTAGTGTTTTGGTCTGCACATTTAATTGCAATTGTGATTCTCTGTTCAGCTTTCATTAAGGCTGGCTAGCATCTCCTTTTCAATGAAAGCTAGAAGTGTTTCCATTTCTACAGTTGTTGTTTTGTAAACAAAAATAATTAGCAATCTTTACATGATCAAAATAATTCCAGCTTGATTATCCCACATGCCATTAAATATCTTCATTCCCTTCTTCCCCAACATGTCACAGACTGTAAGATGGATTTTCAAAATAATCTTTATGTCTAGAATTTTAACTATAGAACATCTGTTTCATTTTGAGGGAACTGTGATGAACATCTGTTTCCAGGGAAGGTATGAACTTAACCAGATTGTATTCATTTGTGGTGTCATGCATTATCTTGTCTTATATGGTTTTACAAATAAATCCAAAGGCTGAAGTTTCACTATCAATCATATTGGCATATTTCAGAATTGATTTGAACATTTGTTTTATTGTAGCTTTCTTCTGTCCATTACAGAGGTGGTATTCAGCAGGTTCTGACCGGTTCTGGAGAACCAGTAGCGGAACTTTTGAGAACTGGCAAATCCCACCTCTGATTGGCTCCCCCAACCCCATTTGTTCTCTGCCTCCCATTGAGTCCCAGCTGATCAGCTGGGTCTCCTTTGATTGCCCTGAACAGGAGAACAGAGCTGGAAAGCAGGGGATCTTGCAGTATTCTTCCCCTGCCATGCCCACCAAGCCACGTCCTCCAAGCCACGCCCACAGAATCCCACCACTGGTCCATTAGCATTTAAATATATGGTTAATAACAATAACAGAATAACAGAGTTGGAAGGAACCTGGAGTCTTCTAGCCTCAAAGAAGATAAATCAAGCTGGAATTCAGAAGAAACTTTCTAACAGTGAGTATAATACTACCACCTCTTACAATACTAGACAAAAGTATCAACAGTAGAGACCTTCAAATGTCTAGGTTCTATCATATCCACATGACCTAAAAATGGACACTTAACATCAAAAATGTCATCAAAAAACACAACAAAGAATGTTCTTTTCTGCGCGCCAACTCAGAAAGCTCAAACTGCCCAAGGAGCTGCTGATCCAGTTTCTACAGAGAATGATTGAGTCTGTCATCTGCACTTCCATCACGTCTGGTTTGCTCTGCAACCCAACAGGACAGACACAGACTTCAGAGGATAATTAGCGGACTGCAGAAAAAAACAATTACTACCAACCTACCTTCCATGGAGGACCTGTATATTTTCACGAGTCAAAAAGAGAACTGTGAAATTATCTACAGACCCCCCACATCCTGACATAAACTGTTTTCAACTCCTACCACAAAATGATGCTATAGAGCAGTGCACACCAGAACAACTAGACACAAGGACAGCTTTTAACCTAATGCCATCACTCTGCTAAACAAATAATTCCCTCAACACTGTTTTAACTATTACAAAGTCCACATTATTATTATTGTTACTCTATTTTATGTATACTGAGAGTTTTTATGTATACTGAGACAAATTCCTTGTGTGTCCAACCATACTTGGCCAATAAAGAGTTCTATTCTATCTATTCTATTCTATTCTATAATTCACCTGTGGAACAATTTGCCTCCAAAATCACGGGTACTCCATCATTTGGATGTTTTTAAGAAGAGTCTACCTGAAATGATATAGGTCTATAAATATATATTTACAGACCCCCCACATCCTGCGACATAAACTGTTTCAACTCCTACCCTCAAAATGACACTATAGAGCACCACACACCAGAACAACTGGACACAAGGATAGTTTTCTCCAAAACAAAATAATTCCCTCAACACTGTCCAACTATTTACAAAGTCTTCACTACTATTACTATTAATCTTCTCATCTCTTCTTATCACCCATCCCCTCCCACTTGTGATTGTATGACTGTAACTTTCTCGTGTGTATCCTTACAATTTGTATCGACGTTTCCTGTATGAGATTTGACGTTGATTGCTTATTGTACTCTATGACTATCATTAAGTGTATCTGATGATTCTTGACGAATGTATCTTTTCTTTTACATTTTACTTGCACCAAGACAAATTCCTTGTTGTGTCCAGTCACACTTTGTCCAATAAAGAATTCTACTTCTACTTCTTCTGCTTGTAACAGGAGGTGGACGAGAAGACCTCCCAGTTCCTTCTTTCTTGTTGTATTCTATTCTATTTCTGAAAACTCCTTCTCAAGCAGGAATCCTATGCCATTCTGGGCAAACGGTTGTCCAATCTCTTCTTAAAACCTCCATACTTTTTATTCATACTTTTTTCAATATTTATTTTCAACCTTACTCTCTCCAAATGCCTACCACCATATCAATTAAACACACCTAGTAATTCCATTATTCAATTTTCTCCCTATCTTCATTCCATTTTTTTTTAATAAAAAATCTCACTTGGCAAGAGTGTGGTTACAGGTTTCACATCCTCAATACAAACATGACCATAGTTACCGATTCATTTTATTTGTTTAATTTCATATTGCATCATCCTTGTCATTATTAAATATTAAACTTATATTATCCAATCCCAATTCATGTTCTCAATCTTATTTTACAATATTATCTAAAATTCTTATCTCAGTTCTATGTTCATTTATTCAATTCAAATCCTGTTATTATCTCCTTCCATTTTTCTTATTATTCTCATATCTTATTTTTCAATGTTATCTAAAATTCTCATTCTCCTTCTATTATCATTTTCTCATATTATTTTTTTTTTCTGTCATCATTTGTAATTTTATCAATCCTTATCTGTAAATCTCCCTATCTAGTATAAAACACACACACCACCACACACACACACACACACACACACACACACACCACACACACACACACATATATATATATATATATATATATATATATATATATAATATATATATATATATATATATTATATATATATTTGGGTGCTTTAGCTTCCTTCGGTATTATCCACGTCATTGTAGTTCTGCTTTAAAGTTGTAGCTCATTTGTAGTTCTGTTTAAAGTTGTAGCAACGTTTCAGCAGAATCTCATCTGCCATCATCAGGTTATGTTATAAAAAAAAAAAAAAAAACAATATATATATATAATATATGGATCTTCTGGTTTATTCGGGTTTCTTCCCGCGTATGAAGTATATCTACGCAACGTTTCGATGAAGTCTCATTCATCATCTTCAGGCTTGCTTCTTCAGCTCTGTGCTTCTCAGAGTAATGTGAGCTTGCAGCTGCTCACAATTACTCTGAGAAGCACAGAGCTGAAGAAGGCAAGCCTGAAGATGATGAATGAGACTTCATCGAAACGTTGCCTAGATACTTCCAATTCTACGCGGGAGAAAACTCGAATAACCAGGAGATCCACATACAAATACACGCGAAAACCTCAGAAAACAAATATATATATATATATATTATATATATAATATATATATATATATATATATATATAATATATATATATATATATATATTTTAAGCTTTCGCCGGGTACTTACATGTGTGCTGTTTAGCTTCCTTCGGGATTATCCCCACGTCATGTAGTGCTGTTAAAGTTGAAGCAACGTTTCAGCAGAATCCCATCTGCCATCATCAGGCTTCTGTATGGATGTGGTCTCACAGCTCCTGGTTTCAAATTGAGGCTGGTCCATTCTGATTGGCTAGGAGCCTGGGTCTGTGTTCACTGGACTTGGAGTTTGATTGATTGGTGTTTCTGGTTTCTTCTGCTGTTTTGTGGCTTTGAATTGGCTGGCACACACTCTGTTCTTGTGTGTGAGGCTTCAGTGCCAGCTTGGCTTCGTGTTAAAGACGGCTGCTATTCATTAGCAAGCTAGGTTTCACCTGGGTTGCCTGCGTGGGGGGGTGTTTGAGATTGGAGGCATCAGAGGGAGTCTGTCTGTGCTCAGGTGTTTGTCTGTTTTGTGGTGTGGAGATCTTTCTATTTTGAGAGTGCAGGTTTTCAAATGATTGACAGACTGATGGAATCATCTCTTCTATTCATTGCTTTCAGGTCTTTTTTTCAATCTCTAGGCTCTCTGATGATTCTGTGATTGGGGTTTTCTATAGTGGCTTGGGTTTTGTGTCACTTGAAGTTGGATGTTATGACCTGTGGCTTTCATGTGTTGGACTAATGAGGAGATGTGTCCAGGCTTTTTTACTGATTTTTGTGTTCATCCAGGCGGTACTTATTCTTCTTCTTGGACTGTCCAATGTATGTGGCCGGGTATGTGCACCGGAACTTCGTATATGCCTTTGGTTTTCCAGGTCAATTTTATCTTTGGTTTCTAAGGATGCGCTATTTTTTGTCTGTTTTGAAGGCAGTCTTGATGTTATGCCTGTGTAGTATCTTAGATTTTGTCTGTAGTACCTCTTATGTAGGGCAGGACAACTGTTCCATAGGTCTGTTGATCTGTTTGGTCTTTGTGATTTGGTGTTGGCCACGGAATTTATCTGTGCTGGGTGTGTGGGATTGGGTGTTGAGGTTGCGGTTGGTGTGTGTTTTCTTTTGGTATATGGTGTGTCCCAGTGTGCCATCTTTCTTTTGTAGATTAGTACATCTAGGAATGGTAGTTGTTTGTTTATTTCTGTTTCCATGGAGTGAACATGTGAACACACCCCAAAATCAAGTTCAAAACACTAATCACCAGAACCAAATGCCTGGCAGACAAGACACATATAAAGACTGAACTATGCACCCTGGCTAAAGTACTGACAGCCAACGCCTGGCAGACTCCAGCTCAAACATACCCCAACAGACACCCAGATGAAACCTAGCTTCCTAATAGATAATAGCCGTCCTTTTACGCGAAGCCAAGCTGCACTGAAAGCCTGCAACACAGGAGCACAGTGTGCCAGCCAATCAAAGCCACAAAACAGACAGAAGAAACCAGAACACCAATCAAACAAACTCCAAGACCAATAAATACAGACCAAGACTCCCAATCAATCAGGATGTAGCAAAAACCATCCTGGGACAACAGTAAGCTAGCCTCAAATTTAAAACTAATGCTTGGGATAGCCTGACCACATACGAACTCAATACAGAAGCCTGATGATGGCAGATGAGATTCTTGCTGAAACGTTGCTACAACTTTAAAAGCACTACAATGATGTGGGATAATACCCGAAGGAAGCTGGGTATTGATATATTATATTGTATCAGATTCTGCAATTATATTTTCTCTATAAATCAATCTACACATTATACAAAATACTATTTTCAATATATTCTTTATACATCAAAACATATTGCCTTGCGGAATCCACTTCCTTGTCCCTTTTTTTTCCCACCATTATCTCTCACTCTCTGAACACTGTACCTTCTTTTCATCCTTGTTGTTTCCTGTTCCTTTTTTATTTTTCTGGTCCTTTCTCTTAATTCCCTTTTTCCCATTCTTACTGCCCTCCTTTTCTCATTCCAAATTTAAATTTTTCTCTCTCCCCTCTTTTGATTCTTTCTTTTGCCACTTCCTTTTCCTGCCTTTTCCTTTTCTTTTAACCATTTCCGAACCATTGTCTCTTTATTCATCCCATCCAACCACAATTTTTTAATTCTAATTCCTCCCCCCCCCCCCGCTTAAATAATTGTTGTTGTTTTGCCCTTCTAGGTTGGCTTCCTTCTTTAAAGAACTCTTCCCCCTCTGATTTATTGTATTCTTGTGCATGCTGGAGTAACCATTTTTAATTTCTGTAGTACATAGTTACACATTTCAAGTTTAATTTTTATCATATCCCTTGTATCTTGCATATCCGATCTTATGTCCTGGTGAGTTCAGTCTTATATCAACAAGTAGCTCCTCCATTATATCTGCTCCTTTTTTCTTTTTTTCTTCTTCTTCCTTAATAGCTGAAATCCTCTTCTTTAATAGATATATTTCAATTCAGAGTCCAGTATTTATTTCAGCCAATACTTTTGGGTTTATTTTCAACTACTCTTGAGTCTTTATTCTGAATCTTCTAATTGACCTTCCCAACTGTTTCCCAAATTACTAGTGGTTCTATGACAATAATAAAAGTTCCTTTTATTTCTTTTGAAGTTCCAAGATCTAAACTCTCAAAAAGCCAGACACTGTTTTAAAACATGTTAAAGTTTTCCTATACCATCAGGTTGACGTTATTTGAGTCTGTTTTCTCTTTAAACTTTCTTTGTTTGAATATTTTTATTAAGTTCGCTAATTTCAATCATTAGCTATTATTTCTTTTCTTTTCAACACATTCAATTCCAGCATTTAGTTGTGCCTTTTAAGTGCCCACAGTTCAATATAGGTCCAGTTTAATTTTTAAACCTTTATGTATTAACATATTTTCCTTTAAATTTCTCCTCCAATACCGTAATCAAATCCAAATTTATAAAATCCAATTTCTTTCTCACTTTCTCTGGTTGCCGATTCCACACACTTTCCTCCAAAATAGCTCTTTAATTTGATACAAGGGTACCTCAAAAACAATGTCCTTTGCCTGGTTCACACTCTGCTCGCTACTTCTCTCTCCAGCACAAAACTTAGTTTCCCAGAGTGTTCTTCATCTTCCTGGTGGCCATTTTAGACCACCGCTGAAGCTTGCCTTTGGGAGGGATTTTCCTGTCTGGGAGGGGAGTTGTGGCTCCCCTCGACTCTCCAGGTGTTTTCCCCCTTCTTCACCACTCCACTAGGGTGGCTCCAGTCTGGATTGGGACCCTCCAGCAAGTGAGCTCAGGTGCAACCGCGCATGATTGCAGATTCTGCACAGACACAATGAGGAACAAACTGGAAGTCAGAAACTACCATCCTGAACTTGAAGTTATCCTCAGTAGTTGATGAATATTCTCAGTCATCCACTGTCTGGAAGTTGAGTCCTAGCAACTGCATTTATTTTCTTGTTGGTTTGAGAGACTGAAGAAGCTGCCCATCCTAGCAGCTTGTTCTGCACCAAATCAGTTGCAGAACAAAAATCTGAATAGAAACCCAGAATTCTCAGATTTGGGTTTTCCCAGATTTGCCAATATGACAACTCTAATAAAATGGAACTTTGAGGAAATGCCTGTCTCGGAGTTTATTGGGTTGGAATTTGGTAGTTGGAATGCTGACAATATCCTTTACAAGTAGTCCTTGACTTACAACAGTTAGTGACCCTTCAAAGTTACAAAGACACTGAAAAAAGCAATGTTTTTTCACACTTAAGAGTGAAGCAAAGTCAACAGGGGAAACAACTCTGTTATTAATTTAACAATTGCCATGATTCAGTTAACAAATGCAGCAAGAAAGGTCTTAAATGGGGCAAAACTCAAGTGTCTCTCTCTTAGCAATATAAATTTTGGGTCCAATTGTGGTCATAAGTCAAGGACTACCTATATAGCTCCGATAGGAAAGAATATTCATAGCTCAGGGTTGAATTGAGTTCTTGGTGTGTTCTGGGGTCGCTTGTTTTCTTGCAGACATTTTATGACCCAAATAGGTGACATCATCAGTGCCAGGGGAGGAGGGGGGAGGAGGTTTGCCCTGACAGTGTTAGTGGAGGTGGACTTAGAGAAGAAGCCAACAGCAAACAGCCCAACTAAAGAATCTCTAAGACCAGCTCCAAAAACACTGACAGGTCAAGAGACCAGAATATAAACTGACAGCAAACTGCACTTCTTATTAGCACTGATGATATTACCCTAGTTTGGTAATGAAACATTTGCAAGTAAACAATCAAGCTCAGAGAGCACCAAGGACCCCTCATGTCAACCCTGAGCTACACATAGTCTCCTTTATTGTACTGTTTTTATATTCTAAGATAGAAGACATCATGACAATCAGATCTACTAAGAAATGGATTGAATAATTAAGCTAAATCAAACCACTTTTGATTAAAATCCCCTTGTTTCAAATGGGACTTTTCCCACTGAATTAGGACCATTGGCTGTCACAGAAAGTTTCATTTTTGCTTCGAGCATGTGGGCATAATGGTTGCACCATTAAAAAGAAATAATACGACAAAGGTCAGGTTCCATTTTTTTTATTGCAGATTCCATGACAGATGTTTGCAATTATCTTTTCCTTTCAGAAGGAGGGGGAGGGAGATGGTTTGCTAATGACTTTTTCATTTTTAATGCTACATAAACCAAACCCTCAGGTGGTGCAATTGACACCCTTTCAAAATTCACTTTTCCTGGAAAGCAATCCAAAAATAAGAGTCTTGTATTTAAAACAGCATTCCTGAAATATGTTCGAGCAATGTGATGAAAGTTTCTTACCACTGGACTTAACTTACTGAAATGATGAGCGTGAAGTTGAACTTAATAACAGTAAAATATCCATTTTTTGTGGGGTATGTAAATGCTGGGAAAAATGATATTGGGNATAACAGTAAAATATCCATTTTTTGCGGGGTATGTAAATGCTGGGAAAAATGATATTGGGAGAACAGAGTCATACTCATAATGAGAGGGGTATGATTCTTATTTTTAACAATGGCTTCAAACGATTTCAGTCTGTAGGGAAAAAATCCCTACCTGTGTTGTATTTACCAAAATAAACCGTAAAATAGTATCAAAAAAGATAAACCTCTTTGACAGTGAAATAATATAATAGACCACGATGTTGGCTTCTTTTATTCTCTTCCTACGTTATAATCCTTATGCGCCTAATTTTCAAGCCTTACCTGCAATCAAATATAATTTATGTAGAGATAATGTTTAGTTATGTCTCCATGGAACGTAAGTAACGGATTATGCAGAGAACATAAAGAGATACAAAGGACAAAAAGGAAATATAAGCCATTTATATGGCTCCCTTGCAGAATACATCATTATGCATGGACATTTTCAGAACAAAATATAATAAATTGGATTAGTTACTTATCAAACAGAGAGACAATCCTCCTATCAAATAGAAGCCATAAATCATATATTTTATTTCCAAAGCATAGGTTTCTAAACAACTCTCTTTTCAAATAATATTTAATAGACTTCAGATATTAGCTAGATACAGTGGTTTTTATATCATATAAACTGAAAATAGTTGATGCTATCATAATTTAGATAGTATAAAGCCCTTAAAGATAAGGGGAATATATATATTATATATAAACCATAATTCTGAAGTGCCAATGAACATGAAGTTGCTTACATTCTACAATTAAAGTGTGGCACTAACAGACTATTATTGAATTAATTTGTAATATAATAAGGATGTCTATATTTAGCTGGATGTTTAATCCTGAGATCTCCACAGTGGTATTATTCAACATTGCTTATGAATTTTAAAAAGAGGGGGGAAACAGAGAAAAAAGGCAAAAAATATTTTTAAAAACTGCTGAGAAAAATAGATAATTTTTCTCTGTTTATATTCTGGCTGATTTGTAATGTTTATAAATATTTAGACATGTTTAGGAATCATACTGTAAATGTTTGTATTTTCCTTGCTGTGTGATGTACTGTATGTGGAAGCCATTCTTGCTTAAATTTAGTTAAACTTCTGTTATGGATAAATGTTGTTAATTTTGCCATTGTGGCATATTCTCCATGACGAAGTACCCAATCCAACACCATTGATGTTGTATCTTTCTTCCAATATTGAGCATTTATTCTCACAGCTGAGAGCTTATATCTCAGCAAGATGCAATATTTTTCTTGATTATTACCATGGTTTGTTTGGAGTGGTGCAGTGACCTAGAAATGGAACTCTCACCTCACAATCAGGAGGCTGGGAGTTCGACCCCAGGTAGAGGCAGAGATTTCACTCTCTCTCTGGACGCTCTGAGAATATATCTGCTGAACAAAACTCTGCATTGGTGACAGGAAAGGCATCCAGACATTAAACACTCTGCCAGCTCCATTCAGAACAGAACAGAACAGAACAGAACAGAATAGAATAGAATAGAATAGAATAGAACAGAATTATTTATTGGCCAAGTGTGATTGGACACACAATGAATTTGTCTTGATGCAAATGCTCTCAGTGTACAAAAAGAAAAGATCCATTCATTAAGAATCAAGAATCATAATGTACAACACTTAATGGTAGTCATAGGGTACAATCAACAATCAAATCATACTAGGAAACAGTCAAGTGGGTGGGGATGGGTGATAAGGAGTGGTGAGAAGATTAACAGTAATAGTAGTGTACACTTTGTAAATAGTTGAACAGTGTTGAGGGAATTATTTGTTTAGCGGAGTGATGGCTTTTCAGAAAAAACTGTCCTTGTGTCTAGTTGTTCTGGTGTGCAGTGCTCTATAGCATCATTTTGAGGGTAGGAGTTGAAACAATTTATGTCCGGGATGTGAGGAGTCTGTAAATATTTTCACAGCCCTCTTTTTGACTTGCGCAATATACAGGTCCTCAATGGGAGGCAGGTTGGTAGTCATTGTTTTTTCTGCAGTCCTAATATATGAGGGGTGTCAAACTCAAGGCCCACAGGCCAATCCCAGCCCCTGGGGATGCTTAGATCTGGCCCAAGGGGCCACCCTGGAAACAGTGGACTGGCCCGCGGTGCTAAAATGGAGCTCGGGAGAGCCACATTTAGCGAGCACCATTTTCACTGGCAGAGACTGTCATAGCCAAAAATGGAGCTCGGGAGCCCATTTTTGCTAACAAAGCACCCCCCAACACAAGTGATGTCAAGCTGGCCATGCCTACTCTGGACATATCCTCTCCCCTCTTGAGGTCAAATACAATCCTGATGCAGCCCTCAATGAAATTGAGTTTGACACCCCTGCCTTACATCAAGAAAATACTAGAAGGTTGATATGGAGCTACTGTAACCTATGCAAGACAAAGTAAAAACTGGGAAATAGTTGACTCCTTTTCAGTGTTCCAACAACACCATAATCACCCCAGTAAGTCAGTTAAAGTTATGGGAAACACTTAACAAGGCATCTGCCCATATTTTTCTTAAATTATACTTTGATTAGATTTCAACCTTGATATTAAAATGCAAAGTAGCATAAAGGGAAAAGGCAAAGGGAATGCCAAAACAAGTTCAGAAAGACAAAAATATATACATCAAACAATCTGGCCCTATTTATAAGAGCATTTATCAGGGTTCAGACAAATTAGCAGTTCCATTTTCCAATGATATGATAGATGTGGTTTGGGCTCAGTAATCTAACAGAAGTAAGATTTTGGTAACTGATCTTTTTTTTTTTCTTGTGGAATTCCTGTTGTTTTTATATTTTGGTCATGCCATGTATAATTTTAAAAAGGCCCTTAAAAATAACAAGAAATTCATATGGTGCCTTAAGGATATAATTTATTTAGCTTGCATTTAAATTGATTTAAATTACACGGAATAGGAGGAACCACAGAGATAAAATAATATTGCTAAAAATAATTTTTAAAAAACCCCTATGATCTTCTACTCTGTGAAATGGGCTAGACCAAACGAATTCTTGGCCAAATTCAACCGGGAAGTTCGAAACAGGTTTCACAACCTAAATTAAAATCGGAGTTGTTCTTTGGTTCTGTAGAGTATTTCCTTTTAAAAAGCAAATCTTTAGCTTCTCTCAAATGTTTGAGATCCAATCACGACAACTTTGGAAAACCTAGTGCTATGGATTGGATAATTCTGTTGTTTGAAAGAAGTATGGATTTCATTGAGATCGAGGATAAAGTTCTGACATTTAAAATAAATCTTAGCCTTGAACTCTTGCAATACATGATTTAACATTGTCAATATTGCCAATATAAATCAGATGTGAAGCCTTCTTTCTCTTTTTCAGTTAACATTTAACTGAAGGTAAACTAATTTATTGATTGACTGTAAATGGAAAGACTTACTGATGCTTTTGTCAGGTTTCATAATATTAATCTTCCATAATAAAGTGAAAAAGAAAAATACAGCAGTAGATGGTAAGGTTAAAGGGGATATATATTTTATTTTTCCCAGAAGCTATGTGTGAAAATGATCAATGTACAGTAACTGCTGTTTAGAACATACCTGGCTCCATCAAATCAAACACCACAGGAAGAATTTAGTGTTGAAGTGGGAAATTTTGCAGGAGTTTGGTTTGGTTGAGTTGAGTTTGGCTTAAATCAGGAATTAAGAGGCTGCTTTATGAATTGTGCTATTTGAGAGGAATACTGTCAAGTGATATCTACCACAGTTCAAAGCAAAAGAGATTACAAAAAGTTGGATCAATTAGTGAGGATGGAGCAAAAACATTTATGTTTTATGCAAGTTCTCCAGTAGCCTATTCCTGTGGGAGAATAATATCACACTGTTTTACCCAGAGAAGAAAGTTCTCTGGTCTTTCAGCAAATCAGAACCTGTATACAGGAATTCAACCTTAATGATTTTTATTTGCTTAGTGGCTAAATATTTAAACCTCATTTTTTTTTTGGGGGNGGGGGCGGGGGGGACTAACTGATCATGAACCATCAGGAAATTTTGACTTTTAGTGACCAAGTAGATAAGTTTCAGAAGGATGATCTCTCTCCAATCTGATCTTCCAGGTCTTCCAACTTGACATCCAAAATTCCTATCATTCTCCTTAAGTTCAAATTAAATTAACTCCCCATATTTACCTTAAACATGGTAAAGGATTATTTGCCTGTACTCTCTAATATAGGTTGGATACACTTACTCACAGAGAGTTTTTGTTGTTGTTGTTCCCAATGGATTAAAGCAAGGTAGAAAACTTTCATATTTCGAATCAAGCAAATGGCATCTATCCATGCCAACCAAGCTCCCAACCATCAAGAGAATAACAGAATAACAGAGTTGGACAGGACCTTGTAGGTCATCTAGTCCAACTCCCTACCCAAGCAAGAGACCCTATAGTATACCATTTCTGACAAATGGCAATCCAGTCTCTTCTTGAATGCTTCCAATGATCAAGCGCCCACAACTTCTGAAGGCAACATCTGTTCCATTGGTTGATGGACTGGTTCTCACTGTCAGAAAATTTCTCCTTATTTCCAAACTGAATCGCTCCTTGATCAGTTTCCATCCATTATTCCTTGTCTTGTGCTTGGAGAATAGCTTGATCCCCTCCTCTCTGTGGCAGCCCCTCAAATAAAACTGCTATCATGTCTCCCCTGGTCTTTCTCTTCACTAGACTAGCCATGCTGGTCATGGTTCCTGTAATGTGTTTTACCTTCCATTCCCCTTATCGTCTTTATTGCTCTTCTTTGCACTCTTTTTAGAGTTCTCAATATCTTTTTTATAGTGTGGTGACCAAAACTGGATGCTGTACTCTAGATGTGGCCTTACTAAGGCTTTATAAAGGTGTGTGAAAAACACATTCCTATTTTACTCTTTACCTTTAAAGCTGGTTGGCACCGTTTCCACTGAACCCTAAGTTCTCTTCTCCCCTGTTACTGCAATCATCTTAGTTCTCTCCTTTCCTTTTCAACAATATTCTGATTACTTACATCGCCAAAGAGGCTGAGAGGTCACTGAGATTTTCACCATCAGAATCTAATGTAAGACAATCAAATCTCTTCCTTCTCCTTCTCCACGCAAGAGAGACTGCATCAGAGGTTCACTGACAAGTGAAGAGTGAGAGATAAAATTCCTTTGCTGAGCTGTCAAGATCAATTGGGTTTTACAGCATTGGAATTAGAAGCATGGAAACCTTTTCCATGCTAGCTCAGACTATTTGTCTACCAAGCTCAGCACTGTTTACCCTGATTGGGCACAATTCTCCAGGGTCGCTACACTGCAGAGGAAGTTGTCCTATCTAGTTACCAGACCCTTTTAATGGAAAAGTTGAGATGTTTGAGAAGTCAGCTATTGTAAAGTCTAATTTTCTTCTTGCTGGTACTGTCCGAGATCAGTCACGATCCAGTGAGATCATTTCACCAGGACAGTCTGTCAGCAACTGTTTTTCTGAAACAAGGGAGGTAAAAACCCTTGCTCGTGTCCTCATACGGTGTCCTTTTTATGATGCAGGCTCCTTGGCTCCTTGCGCTGCAATTTTTTTAACAATTGGTTCTTTGGCTGGGTAGGCATAGCCAGTTGGTCATGTGACTGGGTGGGTGATGACTGTTGTGGTCTGCTGGCAGCCTGCGGAGACGGCAGCAGAGTCGGTCAGTGGGGAAGAACATGGGCCAGTCCAGGAGTCTGGGAAGGATTCGGACGAGGGTCCTGCATCCGATACAAAGATGGGACCAGGGCATCTGGGAGCTATGCCAGATGGTCCTCCAGAGCCTCCAGAATCTGACAGCAGCAAGGCAGAGGAGCAAGGGGAGCCTGTTCCCAGTGCACATGTGTGCAGAGCTGCTAGAAGGCAAGAGTAGCTAAGACCAAAGGGGCAACTTGGAAGTCAGGCTTGGAGGTAATTGTCCCTCCCATAAGATATAAAGGAGGAGCAAAGGGACAGGAGCCTTTGCAGAAAGCAACGTTGTTGCTCTGTTCGGATTAAATCTTGAAGCTCTGTGTGGACTTTGTACTCTGTTTGGCTTTTTACAATTACTTTGGCACTTTAGTTGTTGGCAGCAATTCAAAGGAGAGAAGCATGGGTGCTTATCTCGAGAGACTGGTACTCATTACAGGCTGAGAATGAACATAATTCCCAGCACTGAAATAAAAAGAGAGTTGTTTGGATTAAGCATGTGCTTAATTTTGGTCTCAGGAAGCCTTGGTCTGAACAATATCATTCATCATACCCAGCCCAGCCTCCTGGCCGCTTGCTTCAAAGGAAGAGGCAGGGTTCAGTTGGTTGGGGCTAATCTCCACCATTGGCTGGCCCTATGGCTTTTGGGTCATTTTCAGGCAGTTTTTCCAGCCAAAAATCAGCCTGAAAATCGCCTGAAAACAACTCCCAAAATAGGCAGAGACGGGCCAGCCAGTGATCCAATTTTCTGGTTCTCCAAAACATGCAGAATCGAAACAAGGGGTTTCAGGCAAACCAGTCCAAACCTGCAGCAGCCCACCTCTGCTTAGTGCTCTGAGCTTTGGTGTTTTCTTTCAGGCATTTCACTACTAAACTAGGGAACATCATCAATACTAGAAGGCAATAGGGTTTGTTTTCTATTTATATATTAGCAGCTTGCCCTGTTACTATTGATGAGAATGTTCTTGATGGTTCCTTGATTACTTTGTTGTTTACTGTTACCTTGTTTGCCTGGATTGGTAGTTCCTTGATAGGAGCATTGTTACTTTTTAGATTGTTGGTCTAGTATTAATTTTGGTGTCAATCTCTGTTGATTTAGGTGTTGACTGCTGATGAGGCCATGTTTTGCTTTTTTGTTTCTTTTTTGTTTTTTTTGATTGTGTCTTTTGAATGGTATGTAGATGCTGTTTATCTCTATGTACCTGTTGATGGCCGATTAGTCAGAGTGCCAGGCTTCCAGGAATTTTCTAGTATTTTTGGGCTAGGACGCTCACAATTTCCCATTTGAAAATATGGTGAAGTCTGTTCATGTATTGTAGAATGTACTTTTATGATGATATTCTCTAATCACTGGAGGTTTTTAAGAAGAGACTGGACAGTCACTTGTTTGAAATTGTATAGAGTTTCCTTTGGACTAGAAGACCTCCAAAGTCCCTTCTAGCTCTATTCTGATTGATTGATTGATTGATTGATTGATTGATCTACTTCTCTACAAAGAATGTGGTGAACATTGATAGTGTTACTGCAGCACTGGAGAACTTGAGCCTTATACTGAAGAAAGCCAGAGCATCAAAAATAGAATAGTTGATATCCTAATCAATGAGCTTGAAGTGATAGACTACAAATATTGGTTGTCTAAGGTGTGGAGGGTTAATCAATTCATATTCCACTTCAGGTGCTTTGGAGAACATATTGACCTCCCCCGTTCTTCTTGTAGCAGTCCCTCTAATACTGGAAAACTGCTATCATGTCATCCCTTGTCCTTTTTTTCTCTAGACTGGCCATACCCAATTCCTGCAACCATTCTTTGTATATTTAAATTCCAGCTCTGTAATAATCCAGAGTCTCTGTCAGGAAATTCATCCTTAGTTCTAGGCTGGTTCTCTATTTGATTAGTTTCTTGACTCTCCTTGATTAATTTCCATCCATTGCTTCTTGTCCTGCCTTCAAATGCTCAGGTTCTTTGTAGCAGCCCCTCAAATATTAGAAGACTGCTATCATGTCTCCCCTTGCCCTTCTTTTCATTAAGCTAGACATACCTAATTCCTGCAACAGTTCTTCATTTATTTGGGCTTCCAGCTCTCTAATCATCTTGGTTACTCTGTTTGGCACTCTTTCTGGAGTCTCAACATTTTTTTTTACATCATGGCAACCAAAGCTGGATGCAGTATATTCCAAGCGTGGTCTTACCAAGGCCTTATAAAGTGGTATTAACACTTTGTGTGAGGTAGGTAGGTAGAACAAGAATGAGTAAAGAGCCATCCACTCACATCACTGAGACATCAGCCTCCTGGATGATGTCTCTTCTGATGGTATTATATTCTTCACTCCTTAGCTTCACCAACAGTGAGATTCTTCTATGGCCTACTTCCTCCTCAGAATTAGCTAGCACTTAGCCATTATCACAATGTTGTACCAATGCTTTTCTTCTCAAATGTGTCAATTTAGGGCATTGTTCTATCTATAGACTTTCAAATGTATCATTTCTGTGCTTTGTTCTCTTCTGGACCTTGCATTATTTCTCCTTTTGTTGTCCCCATCAGAGACAAGGCTTAAGTATTCTTTTCTAAAAAAACTTTTCTTTTTTAATATGCTGATAAATACTGCTGATTCAGAACGTTTACATAATCTTTCCAATGTCAGCAGTCATTTAAATTATCCTAACTTTGCCCTGAATCTCCAAAATCCAATTACCAGCTAATAATAATTGTCAGTTTTACTCTAAACCTTTAATGATAGTTCACAAGGGAAGTTGTATCAGAAGGATTAAATCGTCAGAGACAGAAGCATTGCCTGGCCTTAAATTACTAGCCTCTTATCTACTGGTAACAGAGCTACTATATGTTTTGTCACCATTTTTTTGCTAAATAGAATAAATGTCACCCAAATTAATTTCATCTCTCCTAAATTAGCTTCTTAGTGTGATTTCTCACTTCAGTCAAAAATTTATATCCCAATGGAATTAAATTTCCTTCGTAATCTCTCTTTATTTGCAAGAGGGAGCGAGGGGAGGAGAACAACCAGGAACAAATGCTGTTTAATACATTCTTGGTGTAGATTTGAATGGTTATTCATTATGAGGAATAAACTGTTGAAATATGGGAAAGCCATCTTGGAACAGTTGCTTCCGTAACAGAAAGTGAGTAGGGAACTCAAGGTTTATAATCCCGCTTTGAATGCAAAACTTTCCCCAGTGCAGAACAGAATTATTATTATTTTTATTTACAGAGGTCCAGTTCAAGTCATTATCAGGACTGACAACATACCAAAAATATTTCTTATGTATAAAGAACAGCATATTATATTTTGCAAGCATATTGTGTCAATAGGAAAACTATCTGAAAAGAAATAAACTCTTGCCAATGTAAGGTTTCCCCGCCCCATGTTAGTTACCAAATCTAGACTGCAACATTGCAAGCTACAGCAGATGGGAGCAAA
>BHFT01061563.1:0-26146 GCA_004320025.1 Laticauda laticaudata
ATCGCGTTAACCAATGGATGGCAAGTGTTTCTCTCCGTTTTACATCCTCTTTCCATCCGTTGGTGCAGTGTGACATCCTTTAGGAAGGATTTGAGTCTACTTCCCCCATAAAAAACTGCAACACTGGCATGTTTCAAGCTGTGAAGTGTCAGTTCGTATAATCAATATACAGTATCTAATAGCTGATTGAGATTTGGATTTAGAATTGAATACTTGTTCTATTCTCACAAGTAAAAAGTTTCTCTTTTAGAACATTTAAGAAAACACTAGAATTCACAACTGCAGGGAATGGAAGGCCAATTAAAGCTTTTTTTCTTCCTCTTGTTTTTCTGTCCACCATCCCAGTACAAAATTGAATCTTGTCTACTTGTTTAGTTCTTTTTGAGCAGTTTAGGTTTTCTTGATGTAATTTTATTTTCCTCTAAGGATTTAGAGAAGAAATAACCTGTTTTTCCCCAAGCACTTTCTTAATCTCTTCTAGTACATGGAAGATACCATTTGGAATCAAAAGAATTGTTTTTGAGGGAATGAGTTATCTGATAATATTTAGGATAAGTGTAAACATTGCCTGTCATTCTAAGGAATACCTTCCCATGGCATATACTTCTCTGATGTGGACATACCTCCTACTTCGAAAGAAAAAAATATATATAATCCCAGACAAAGAGGCAGATTTACACAATGGTAAATCCCAACCTGTAGTCCTGATTATTCTGCTGTATCTCTACTGAGAGCAAGTGAAGGTGTAACTAATAGAAGAAAATATTTGTAGCTTGGGGTTGAACTAAGTCTCTGAGCTTGATGGTTTTCTTGCAGCCATTTCATGACCAAAATATGTAACTCCTTCCTTATTAGCATTGATGATATTACTTAGCTTGGTCATAAAACATCTGCAAGAAAACAACTAAACTCAGAGATTAATTTTTTTTTACTATTGGTTCTATGGGTGTGGCTTGGTGGGTATGGCAGGGGAAGGATACTGTACATCTCCAGTCAGAGATGGTATTTGTTGGTTCTCTGAACTGTTCAAAATTTCTGCTATCGGTTCTCCAGAACCACCTCTGTATTTTACCACATATACTTTAGCAATTCTGGCAGGATACCATGATTGGGGAAAAAAACAAGTTCCAATAGTGAAAAAAATATAAGAGAATTTTTGTTGGAAGAAAGTAAGTAGTTTGCGGACAGAAGTAAATATTAGTCAGATAATTAACGTGTTAAATGTTCTACAGAAAAGGTCTAGAGAGAGGAACTGCAATTCATTAGATGTTCCAAAGAATCAAGAAGTGCTAAGTACTATTTAACCAATTGCCTCTGATTTAATTTCTCTGTTTTAGGGGTTCCCTACCCCATAGCCTCTACTGGGTCTTGAGCTGTTTCGAACTGGGCTATGGAAGTGGAGAGCTAGCATACGCATCCACACTTGAACAAATAAGGGGCAAGCACGTGAGTGCACACTTCGTTTTTGCGAGCTGAGGGCGTACATGCCCACCACTTGCACAAATGGAGCTGCACATGTTTGCTCTCTGCTCACGTGGAACCATCCCCTCTCCCCTCCCCCCAACCCTCCAGTCCGCACCAACTTTGCCTTCTGTCTTCTTGGGCCTGTGTTCTGATTTATATAAATACTAAACCAAAAAGGGGCACAAAAAGTTAAAAATGGAGACATGTTTCATAGCCTGTGGAAA
Organism: Laticauda laticaudata; assembly: GCA_004320025.1. NCBI lineage: Eukaryota > Metazoa > Chordata > Lepidosauria > Squamata > Elapidae > Laticauda > Laticauda laticaudata. The sequence goes on from BHFT01061563.1 coordinate 1,689, forward strand.
GAACCACAGAGGACCTCTCCTACCCATCTGAAAGATAAGCCTCCAAAAGCTGTGACACTTCAGTAATGTCCCTCCTGTAGATCTGAAGTTTGTAATAGGAGATAAAGTTACGGTGATCCCAATCTCAGAACCATTTTCATCGAAAAATCTATTGCATTCCTATATAAATTTTAGAATTTATTATTTTTATTATCTGCTACTTGAAGTGTTCCCATTTTTAAATGCTGAATACCTGAGAAAGGTTGAAAAATTGATATACAAAGGAAGTTGCAAAATGTAAAAGTAGCCTGGAACAGAAATGGGAAATTCATGAAATCGATTTGCCTCAATGATATATGAGTTCTGTTCATTCACTCATTCATTCATTCATTCATTCTAAAATGTACATCCCACTCACACTCACTGTTTGAATGTATTCTGCAAATGCGGAATATTAAGATGGATGGTTCCTCAAGCACCATAAATTTTCCTAAAATTTTGTATGTCCATTCAAGGGGATCAGCTGCAACTCTAACTTTGCAAGGGATATTTGATATTATATAAACCATCGGGACTGGATGGGATTCGCATTCAGTGGCATGGACAGTATAAAGCAGGGGTGTCAAACTCACATCGTCACAAGTGGTATAACATGACATCTCAACTTTTCCCCTTCGCTACCCTGGGCATGGGTGTGGCCATACATGATGCATCCAGCCTTCGAGCTGTGAGTTTGACACCCCTGGTATAAAGAAATCCTTGCTTCTGTATTGTTAGCAATATCTTTTGAAATGAGGGCCTTGCCCTTATCATGTTCTGAAATTTACATAATGATTATTTTTGAAAATGGGAAAGGATCCCATGAGATCCAATAATTAAGCTGTTGTCCAATATCCTTATTAACTGAAGATGCCAAGATTTTGACAGTTACTTTGACATGGAGTTCATAAATGGTGATCCCGTGACTGTGGGATACTGCAACTAAACATAATTCATTTAACAATGGCAACTGGGGCTGCCACAACCACTGTTGTAAATTGGCACAGTCTTGCATTGTCATATTTTATGAGTGCATCAACTAGCAACAGAACTGCCGGTCCATTATCATTGTTAAGTGAGGACCACCTGTATAAACAAACTTTGAAAAAAGCATAGAATTCTGTAATGGAATAATAACCGTAACAATTTCACTTTTTGCTTTCAAATGCATGCCAAGTTTGAGATAATTGCAGTAAAAAAAAAAGTTACTATATATTCAGACATGGTCCACTCAGACTCAATGAAAAAGTAACATAAAGTAAAGATACAGCAATAATTATTCAGTGAAGGCTGGACTATACCATGATTAATATATTCACAAATGGTTGAAAGGATAAAAACTATCTTAAGAATGAAGGAGGGACATTAAGAAAAATGACAGAATTTGAAATGCGTAAACAAAACCAATGCCATCTGTTAGGGTACATAAAAAATGTTTCTCAGATACAACAAAGAGATAGAACCAATTAAAAAAAAACTATGATAAAATGAGTACAAAATTTTAAAGAAAGAATCACAACAAAACAATGGGAAGAGTTATGGACCAAATCTATAAAAAATTATTTCAAGCTACAATTTAAAATAAAATACAGCAGACATCTCCATCAATAATCTTCAAGATAGGTAATAAATGTTGGAAATGCCATAACACAGAAGGGACATTTTACTATTGTCTAGTGTGCATATAAAAAAAAAAAATTCAAGCAGCATTGAAAAAAAATACAAAATACAATGTGGAAAATTTTGGATATTAAATTTGAAATAAAATCACATTTTTAAATCAGATATAATCCCAGATTATATCAATAAGAAATGTCATTATTTTCTGAGATACATGCTTACAGCAACAAAAATAATTTTTCCCCTTAGATAAAAGATACAATTTTGATGATATCTGATTGGAAACTGAAAGTTGGATTATATGCAGTGTTGGCAAACAGCAGTTAACCCAAAATTCACAACAGCAGTTAAACCAAATTCAAGCAAGCATGGTTCCCATACAATACAAACAATATTATGGAGCATGGCAAGTATAATAAACATAGTAAGGTTCCAAAGGGGGTGCAAATGCTTATAAACACTGCAAATTAATAGAGGTGCAAGAAATGGAAGGTTATATATGAAGTAGATTTTTTAAAGTTTTGTTGTTTATATAGATAACATATAAACAACAAGTAACAATATAATGGAGACCTTAGTATTACATATTAAGCTTAAAACAGAACCTTCAGTACATAGAAATGATTTTGTAGTTGTTCGTAATACCACATTCAGCTTTAGATATAAAATTCAACCAACCTTATGCTTATCAACTTTAAGATTTAGAAATCTTAGTTAATATTGACTCAAACTTTATTTTTCTTTATTTTTAAAGATTTAGGTTATCTAAACATCAGACTCAGTGTTAATAATCTCTAGTCAACACTGCATAAATACCACTGTATACAAATAATATAATCTATTTATTTATATTTTATAATAATAATACAAGGTGAAAAGGAAAACAAAACAAAACAAATAGTAAGCTTTTGGGAAAAGCAATGGATTTTCATCCCATTTGGTTTTATGGATTTATGAATTATAAAATTAATCTCTCTACTTATGCAATTACCAATGGAATAATTTTTCTTATCATTAAGATGCTATGTGGAACTCATCAAGGATGTTTCTTATTTAACATCAAATGTGTTGTTGAAACTTTTCACCAACTTAATAAATCATCCAATGACATTCAAGGTATTTGAGAAGTAGGAATTGAACATATATTGTTGTTAGAGGCAGTGGTACCTTGGGTCCTTTCAATGACAGCCAAAGACTCTTACCCTGATATGTGGAAATGGTGTAAAAATATCAAGTCCAATATTATTCTGAATATAAATGCATTTAGAATAACTCTAATATTTTACTGGTTGATAATCTGGTATCTGTGGAACTTTGTGAAAATATTGGCTTTTTTTGTTTAGATACTATGAAATAGTTATGGTTAATTATATTTAAGAGTATATCTTCATTGATTAATAAGAGTATCTCAAACTGCTAAGATAAATGGGGATGCAGAAGTATGTATCACTTTATCTTTATACTTCCTAAATAATACTGTTGGGAGTTAAAACCCACCCCTCTCCTAGATAAATGAAAAAATTTAGGATATATTAAAAAGGCAGAATATTTCCCCGAAAAGAGAAGTAGAAACTCAAAGAGGCAAAAACTCAACCCCCACCACCTTTGCTAATGGGCCATTAAGGTCTGGGCCAGTCTATTCTACAAAGATCTACCACCTTCAGACAGACCCATGATAGGAATCCCAAAGCCCTTTCATTACATCATCATCCAGCAAGGCTCAACCAAGCCTGGGTGGGACTCAGGACAGCCTACAGAGTTGTCTCTGCATGGTCCCATAGGAGTCTGACAACCAATCAGAATACAAGCTCAAATGCAAATCCCAACAGAGGGCACAAACCCAGGGACTCTCAGCATCTCTTCCCTTTTCACTCAGGAGTTCCAAGGCATGTGATCCTGTCCACCATCTTTCCAGGCAGCCTCGACGTTTCCGGTATCTTTTTCCCCACTTGGAACAGAACCCAGATGGACATTTCTTCCAACAATTCTCAAATCACTTTTTATGTAACAAGCTTTACATAAGTTTACCATGTAGTTTACCTTACAGTCTCCAGGCATTCTGCATATTCTGGAAACCTCTTTTATAAAACTTGCAAATTGTTTTAGCAATTATGATGTTTTATAGATCCAACTAGATGGGTTCTACAAAATGAGACAAATGGTTGGGAAACAGCCACCAGCATTTCACTATATTCATAGCATTAGCAGTAAAAACAAAGACCAAATATTAAAACCTATGGAGGAAACAGCATCGCCCTAGGCCTTTCACATTAACACACATGCAAATATTCTAAAACAAATCTTTTTACATGTTTCCAGAAGATAATCAGAATAAGTGAAACATCGAATGTAAATAACAGAATAATTCCACTTCTTGAAAAACTTACTTAATTTCAGTAAGCTTGAAGTATGTGAAATAAGGCTCAATGGCCAAGTTATTTAAAATTCCTAAAGTTATTAGAACCATTCATCCAGTATCTACCATGATAACCAGACAGAAACAATTACATATTTTTAAAAAGAGTCAAACAACCAAAGTACTGTCTTAATCAAATATAAACTTAAATTTGAAAAGCCTCCAAGGATCTCTGAAGAGACAATGCAGCACTGAACATGAGGGTACATAATTCCCTAAGGGGTAAAGCATAGAAATGTGCAGAATCATCCCTTGAATTCACAATAATATTAAATTACAACAGAAGACTTATAGAATAGGAATATCAATACATGACTGTACATGGCCAGTGAAATTGCACTGAAAGCTGAGCTGGAAAATGCACATATTTTAAAAAGGTTAGGTAGTCAACCAACATATAATATCCTGGACATAAAGTCATCTCAAAGTCTCTTTCTGTGATCTTTCAGAATTCCTGGAGAATAAGTTTAGTGTCAGAAGAGTGGAAAAAGACAAATATCATACCTATCTCCAAAACGTGGGGAAAAAAGAAGACCTGCATAATAATAGACTGATCTGCTTCATCCAAATACCATGCAACCTTCTGGTACAAACTTAAAAAGCAGTTTGTGATCACTTGAAAAATTGCCTGGCAGGAGGTGCAATAGGTTTATTAAGAATAATTCATGCGAATTCTACCAATCTCTTTTTTTTTTTGGTAACATAGAATTGAATAACAGTTGGAAGGGATCTTGGAGCTCTTCTAGTCCAACTCCTGCTCAGGCGTAAAATCCTATGCAGTGGTGCAATTCAAAATATGTTACTACCGGTTCTGTGGGCATGCACTTCGTGTGCAGAGTGTTCTAAAATGGGCAATTTTAAGCATGAAAACTTACCGTCAGTGCTGGTGAGTAAAACAGCTGAGGCGTGGCAATCCACTCTGCCGTGCCTATCAGCTGAGCTACAAACAAAGGAAATATAGGACAGGAAAGGGCGGGGGTGAATGGGTGGGCCAACTGCTGACCGGCACTACCTGATTGCTAGAACTAGTGTGAACCGGCAGCATACCACCACTGATCCTATACAGGGATGGGATTCAAATTTTTTAACAAACGGTCTATGGGTGTGGCTTAGTTGGTGGGAATGCCTTGGTGGTCATGTGACTGGGTGGACATGGCTTGGTGGTCATGTTATTGGCTGGGCATGGCCAACTCAATATCATTCACATTGAGGCATGCATCTCCTCGCCTGGCATCTCATGATTGTGGGGATGCTGCAACAGTCGTAAGTGTGAAAAATGGTCATAAGTCACTTTTTTCAGTGCCACTGTAACTGAATGGTCACTCCACACAAGCAAAGTGTGGGAAAAGGGAAAAGGAGGGGAAAAAACTGCAGAGAAGTTCCTGAGACAGGAAGTCTAGTCCTGCCAATAATGTAAAAAGGTTAATGGAAAGGCAGTTTCTGTAAGCAACACCAGAATGTTTCTTTCCTGCCTTCCTTACAGGATTAGGCCAGTAATTTCTTCTAACAACCGGTTCTCCAAACTGCTTAGAATGTTAACAACCAGTTCTAGTGAATAGGTAAAATCCCACCTCTGAATATAAGATAGGAAAGGGCGGGGGTGGATGGGCAGGACCAACTGCTGGCCGACACTATCTGATTGCTAGAACCAGGGTGAACTAGCAGCATACCACCACTGATCCTATACCATTTCAGACAAATGGTGTCCATCCAATCTCCTTTTAAAAACTTCCAGTGTTGGAGAATTCACTTCTGGAGTTGTTCCACTGGTTAATTGTTCTAACTGTCAGGAAATTTCTTCTTAGTTCCACATTGCTTCTCTCCTTGATTGCTTCTTCTCCTGCCCTGCCTTGTCCTGCCACATTATCAACAAGTGATAAGTTTAATTGACCGCAGGAATGAGGGGAACATCATGCACTTCCATTTCCACAGAGCATCCGATAATGCCTTCTGTGAGACTAGGATGTTCTGACCAAGGCTTCCTGAGTCCGTAATTAAGCACACATTTAGTTAGAACAATTCTAGTTTTATTTCACCACTGGGAATTATGTTCATTCCCAGCCTGTAATGAGTCCCAAACAGTCCCTCAAGATAAGCACCCACCTTTCTTTCCTTTGAATTGCTGCCAACAACAAAAAAGCCAAATGAACTATAAAAAAACCAACTGAAGTACAAAGTCCACACAGAGCATCAAGGATTAATCCAAACAGAATGAATGACTTTGCTTCCTGCAAAGGTTTTGTCACCTTTGCCTGTCCTTTATAACTTATGGGAGGGGCAATCACCTCCCAGCCTTACTCCCGAGTCACCCCTTTTGTCTCAGCTGTTCTTATCTTCTAGCAGTTCTGCGCATACGTGCACTGGGAACAGGCTCCTCTTGTTCCTCTGCCTCCCTGCTGCCAGATTCCGAAGGCTCCAGAGTCAGCATACCATCCCAGATAGTCCTTCCCACATCTCTGCTTCAGATGCAGGATGCAGTCATCTCCAGACTCCCGGACTGGTCCCCATTCTTCCCCACTGTCTAATTCCACTGCCGTCTGCACAGGCTGCCGGCGAACCACAACATAGGAAGACAAATGGCAAAATGTGGGTTGAACTAGGCAGGTAGTCCTTGGGTTATGATCATTCCTTCAGCAACAGATCAAAGTTATCACAGTGCTAAATGAGGGGGAGTGACAACTGATTCTCAAAGCTGTGGACCTCACCATGTCCCCACTGTCACATGATTACAATCAGGCACTTGGTGATGGGTTCACAGTTTTAATGGTTGCAGTGCCCCACAGTCCTGTGATCACTATTGGTGACCTCACATGTTGGTTTCCCATAAATAAAGTCAATGGGGAAACCTGTGGGAGATTTCAAATCAACCCCACCGCTTCTGCTCCTGCTTGTCTGCCTCTCCCCAACAGTCTAATCACATCTCACCATTCCCTCATTGATGTCCCATACAGTTCTTGCTTAACAAAAGCAACCGGTACTGCCAAGTGATGCAATCAAGGCAATGTCATGCTTTACAGCCACATCGCAACAAAATCTTCCAATTGGCATCATGACTCAAGGACTACCAGTACAATCATTAGATCGATGCAGAACAGAATAATTGTTGAACAAAACAGTTGAATGATCATACCATGAATTAATGTATGCTTTTCTACCACTTGTACACTTTTCTACAAGGTGAAAAAGTCAAGTGGAGAACCACAGGGCTTTTTTTTCTAGATCATGCGCTGTTCCACACCTTATAAATGACTTGGATGACAGCAGTCAGAACATATGAGTGTCAAATTTGCAGATGATACAAAGATGGCAGTGGGAGGTGGAGGAAACAAATACATTATCAAGATTCAGGAGCAATCTTGCCAAGCTTGAAAGATGGATTTCAATAGGAATAAATGCTCAACCTTATGTTTAGGTAGAGCCTGATAATAGGACGAGGGAATCAGTGGTGGCATCAAAAAAAAAAATATTACCAGTTCTCTGGGTGGGCATGGCAGGGGAAGGATACTGTAAAATCCCCATTCCTTCCCCACTCCACTAACCTGCTTTCCAGCTTTGTTCTCCTGCGCAGGGCAACAAAAGAAGATACAGCCAATCAGCTGGGACTCAGGAGGCAGGGAATTGATGGGGACAGGGTCACTCAGGGGTGAAATTTACTGGCTCTTTAAACTACTCAAAATTTCCGCTACCGGTTCTCCAGAACCTGTCAGAATTGGCTGAATACCACCTCTGGAGGGAATCATACTGGACAGCTGTACATGAAAAAAGGAATATGTGTGCCTTGGTGGATTGCAAGGTGAACATGAGCCAACAGTGGAATACAGCTGGCAAAAATAAAAAGCAAATAAAGACCTAAGCTTGTATCAACAATGGTAGTGTCAAAATGAAAAGAAGCCATCATTTCCTTTATCCTTTATTCCTTTATCTACCCACACCAGAGATGTGCACTGGTCAAATCACACCTAGAATATTGTTTCCTACTCTTTGGTATTACATTTAGGAAAGACATTATCCAATGGGAGTTTGTCCAGAGAAGTACCAAATGCTAAAAGAGTCTGAAAGAAAACATTTACAAGAAAACAGATGTTACATTTATTTAACTTGGAGAAGGTTTCACATTTATTTAACTTGGAGAAGGTTTCAGCATGCTAGCTGTCTTCAGGTATTCAAAGGTCTGATCCCTAGAAGATGTGGCAGAATTATTCAGAGCTGTTGCAGAAGATAGGATTTTGAAAAAAAAAAATCTGTTTCAGTTACCAAGCTGTAACGATTATGATAGAACATCAGAAAAAGATTGTAAGTCTTTGAGTTGTTCAACCGTGGAACAGACTTCATCAGGAGATTGTGGATTTTTTTTGCCAACTTTGAATAATGAGATGATTTATTAAATTTAATAAATAACATAAAACAAACTACAGGTAATTTTTGAGTTAAGAATGTAATGGAGCTTGCCAGTTACATTTGTATATCCAAGGATTCCTTGGAGTGAATCATGCCCCTGCTTTCGCCCACACATTTGCTAATTGAATGTGTAGGTCGTTAAGTGCACAGAAGGTATCTCAGGGTGGGGAAGGTCATAGGGGAGCCTAGCAATGAAACAGGTCACCTGCTTCAGACTACCTAAGGCCTCCCCCAACCCACAATTGCTCCCCCACAACTTGCAGCACTGGGTCACTTACCCTGTGAAGATCTAGCAAGATGTCTCCTCTCCAGTCTCTCTGCAGTGGTTTCTTTGCCTGCTTCCTTTCTTAGTGTGAAAAGTGTTTGCAAGCCCATGATTAGGCTTGAAGCAATGCAGTTTCACTGCTCCAAAGTTTCGTCGGCTTGCAAATGCTTTTTGTGCCAAGACTAGAAGCTTCTGGAGGCTGAGATGTCACTGTACTTTAGGCCTCTGTTCTCTGCAAACCGAGACCTGCATGAGATCTGCAGCAAAAGGCTTTGCACACAGAGAGGCCTACCCTCTGTTTGCACAGCCTTTTGCCATGGATTTTGTGCAAGCCTTGGTTCACAGAGAACAGAGGCCTAAAGTAGTGTAGCATGAGATTACGCAAGATCAGTAGTGCAAGATTTCACACTACTGATCTTCCATACTCTCACACTACTTTAGGCCTCTTTTCTCTGCAAATGCACCAAAGCAGCAAAGGAACCGACAGCTAGCTAGGTCATCACAAGTAAGTGAGTCATACAGATTATACAGATTAACAGAGTTGGAAGGGACCTTGTCGGTCATCTAGTCCAAAGCCCCACCTAAGCAGATCCTACACCATTTTTGACAGATGGCAATCCACTCTCTTCTTGAAAGTTTCCAGTGGTAAAGCTCCCACACCTTCTGAAGACAAGCTGTTCCATTGGTTTGCTGTCAGAAAGCGTCTCTTTCCAGGTTAAATCTCTCCTTGTTCAGTTTCCATCCATTGTTCCTTGTCTGGCTTTTGGGTGCTTTAGAAAATAGATTGACCCCCTCCTCTCTGTGGCGGCCCCTTAACTATTGGAACACTGTTATTATGTCTCCCCTCATCCTTCTCTTCACTAGACTAGTCCTGCCCAGTTCCTGTAATCATTCTTCATATGTTTTAGTCTCCAGTCCTCTAATCATCCTGGTTGCTCTTCTCTGCACTCTTTATAAAATCTCAACATCTTTTTTATAATGTGGTGACCAAAACCGGATGTAGTAGTCTAGGTGTGGTCTTACTACGGTTTTATAGAGTGGTATTAGTACCTCCCTTCATCTTGATTATATCCCTCTATTAAAGCAGTTTAGGATTGCATTAGCTTTTTTGGCTGCCATCACATACTCCACAGGCCTGACCAGGCAGTGGGGAATAGACAGGGTGAATATTACAGTGCCTCTGCCTTCATTTGTAAGTGTGAATGACTGCTGTGGTGCTTCAACATTTGTAACTTCGAGACTGTGTCATAAATACTTTGGGGAGGGGGTGTTATGTCACAACCTTGAATGGTTGCTAAATCAACTGTCATAACTCGAGGATTACCTGTGTTTAAAGAGAGCGTGGATGGTCACATTTCAGGGATGCTCAAGTACTAGATTCTTACACAGAGGATGTGTGACAGAGGATTGGACTAAGTACTGTCCAAGAATACTTGTAACTCTTAAATTCTAAGATTCTATGATTCAATTAAATGCATTTAAGATTTTATAGTCGAACTTTAAATAAAATTAAACTCCCAAAAATCTTTTTGACCAGTTAAGAAAAAATACTGGGCTGCCTAGTCTGTCAAGATTTTCCTATCCATCTTTCATACCTCTTTGAAACATGCCATTGGCTATGACACAACACTAAATTAAGGTATTCATGTATTTTATTAATTTAATATCCATTCCTATGTTCCTCTATTTTGCTCTATCCACATGGTTCAAAGTTTTGCAGCATAAATTCAGTGCCAGAAAAATAAAACACAGATGGCTGATACTTCATTTAAAGTCTTTATAAACATATTAAGTAAATTTTACAAACCAGTTGTAGATTTCTCCAACATGGAGCAAACTCAAACAGAAGTAAATATGTTGCAAGTGCAGAGCAGCAACTCAACTTCAGCAGCAACTCAGGAGCTCAGAAACAGACATCAGTTTCACTTTAGTTCAGCAGGCAAGCAAGATACACAGCAGAGGAGAGAAGCAGTTTTATTTCAATAGACAGACTCAGAGCTTAACAGAGCTTCAGAGCTGCAAAGCTTAATATAGAGCCATACCTAGACAACTTCTAGTTTCAGTTTCCAAACAGTCCTCATTGGCTGACTTTATTGCTTTGCTTATTCATTAGCTTGTTACCATGCTCCATTCCAGTTCATGAATATACTCTGACACACATTGCTGGTTGCACTCCTTTTTGAATGTTGTCCATAAAAGTTCTAGTGTGGTTATCATCCCCAATCTTTCCTATCATTGATGTAGCAGAGATATAAACATTAAATCCAAATAATGATTATAGTTAGTGCTTTTGAAATTGTTAATCATAAGACACAGGTTCAAAGCTTCAGTAAATGAACAAGGAGTACATACCTAAATGACCATGATGCTAACATATTGGACATGTTGAGTATGTAGCAGAAAGCTGTAGCTTCATTTTTTTTTAATGAATTATTAGCACCCGGGGAGGGGGGATTTGTACTTGGATTACAGCACACAGGGAGAGAACCACAAAGTAGAAATCTCCCTCATCACCTAAGTTGAATTAATTAGAGACAAATTAGGAGTGTCAGTGGGGACTTTTCCAACAACTTTATAATCATCTAGGAACTTTTCTTTGAATTATGCCTTTTCTTCCTCAGTTAAAACCTTTAACCTCAGTCCTCATCCTGTACTTGTAATTCATTAAAGAAAAGCAGATATTACTGTCACACATGACATGTTTGGTGTAAAGCACTGTTTGCAATATCTTGGAGTAGAATAATATCATCAGAAGAGCCCTGGTATGCAAGGACTATTGGACAAACAGGCAGAAGACTAGAAGAACATATGCATGAACATCAATTAACAATCTAAAGACAAGGTGAAACCTCTTAATTTCAGAACGTATGGATAGACATCATAATTTCAAATGGAAAAGCATGAGCATCCTAGACCAAGCTAAAGCCAAAAACACCAGAAAATTCCTGGAATACTGGCACTCAGACAAATCAGCTATCAACAGTCACATAGAGATAAATAGCATCTACATGCCATTCAAAAGAGACAATCAAAAAGCTAAGAATGAATCAAACAAACAACCCAAAACACCTCCTCACCAGCAATCAACATCCAGATAAGCAGAGCTTAAGAGTAATACTAGACCAACAATCAAGTAGTATCCATTGCCGCAATCAAGAAACTATGAGCCAATGAATGGTTAAGGCATCAATCTAGCAAGCAGGAGACAGTGAATTTTGGTCCCACCATGGGCATGAAAGCCAGATGGGTGACCTTGTGTCAATCACTCTCAGCCCAACTCTCCTAATAGGATTGTTGTGGGGATAATAGGAGGAGGAAGGTGTGTTGGCTATGTTTGCAGACTTATTTGTAAAAATAATAAAGGTGGATACAAATAAACAAATAAAAACAGAAACAATCAAGCACTAAACAACAGCCTAATCAAGGAACTACCAAAATTACTCCTACCAACACTCATAAAGCGAACCCTATGGCCTTCTATCACTTTGATATAACCTGATTGTGTAATGAAATATTTGTAAACAAACAATCTCAGAGAGCACCAAGGCGTCGACTTGTAATATATATGTATTATGTTTTAGGCATATTAATGGATGTTTGCTTTAGAACATATTACACTTCTGGTTCTGTCTGTCTCATTTTTCAACCCCTCTTGTTAAGTCTGACTTTTTCTTTTTCATTCTGCTTTTGTGTATTTCTTCTAAGCCTTTTGTATCCTTGCTCTGCTCTTCTCACTGTGGACAATGAACAAAGCATCTGGGATGCATCTAGTAATTGGGACCACAATTTACCAGAATTACCAGCATACAGATTAAATGCTCTGAGATTGTAGCCCAGCATAATTGGAAGCTACCCTGCTGGAACCCTAAGTAAACTAAGAAATAGTCTGGAAAATTTCCAGGAAATGGAACTGAAACAATGTAACTGGCTCAAGAAAGCCATACTTTAAAATCACACACACATATCCTTTTCTTTTATTAGAGGAGCTTAGAAACTTCCAAAATCACTTGAACGCCCACAATAATGGAAATGGCAAGTTGAGTTGCCCAGGCAGAACATCCAAACTCTGTAAGCAATAAATATATTCTATTGTGTTTTCGATTATGTTCTCTTACATTTTAGCTTTCATACACCCACATTTTCCCCTTGATCTTTCAGTTCCCATCTTTTCTGTCTGTAAAATGCAGTTTGACAGCTGAATGCTACAAAATGCTGCTAAAGGAAGGAAGGAGGGATGCTGTGATCACTTCTGCATTCCGTTGTCAAATACTCTAATGCAGGTAGCTAACAGTCACTCACGGTATATGTTATGTTGGTTCACACCTGGGTAAAATGCTGTGAGCCAAAAGATTGAAATGCATATTTTGCAGCTGCATTATCTGAAGAAAATAACAAGTTTCCTAGCCAAATGGGTATTTTTTTTCCTAAAGTATTTGCTATCTTACCACATAGATTGATGTCCTCAAATTGAAACATGCAATAATTTAATTATACGACTGACTAGACCTTCCTCGCAGGCTGCTATTCAGTACTAATCTACTATGGTTCATAAAGAAAATGGAAAATCAAGATCTAAAACGTGTATCAGTGAGGCCATTATTTTATCAGAAATGCCTTTGTTATTCTTTCAACAGGCAGTCCTCAATTTATGATCACAATTGAGCCCAAAATTTGTGTTGCTAAGTGACACAACAGTTAAGTGAGTTTTGCCCCATGTTAGGAAATTTCTTGCCACAGTTGTTAAGTGAATCACTGCAGTTATTAAATTAGTTAAGCAGTTGTTAAGCAAATCTGCCTTCCCCATTGACTTTGCTGATCAGAAGATTGTGAATTATTGTTAAATCTAGCACTATATGTATTAAGTTAAAGGTTCCCCTCAGACATGTGTGCTAGTTGTTTCCAGCTCGAGGGGGGCGGTGCTCATCTCCATTACAAAGCCAAAGAGCCAGCGCTGTCCGAAGATATCTCCATGGTTATGTGGCCAGAATGACTAAATGTTGAAGGTGCACGGAACGCTGTTACTTTCCCACCAAAGTGGTCCCTATTCTTCTACTTGCATTTTTACATGTTTTTGAACTGCTAGGTTGGCAGGAGCTGGGACAAGTAACAGGAGCTCACTCTGTTACCTGGTGCTAGGGATTTGAACCACTGAACTGCCAATCTTTCAGATTGACAAGCTCAGCGTCTTAGCCACTGAGCCACTGCGTCCCTGAGATGTGTATTCAGAAAGACCATTAAGAACCAAAATCAGTGCTTTTCTATATCTTTCTAATAGCTGAAAACTGTTACTATAGTTATTACAACAAAAATATTACAAACCTACCAACCAGATCTTCTTTGTCTGGCCTATCTTATAGAGTTGATACAGTCATCCCTCAGAATGTCAGATCTGCCAAACTTTAGAGGTTTTCTTTTTTTGGAGAGACTGATTCTGACTTTGCTCTCTATTAGTTCCAATAATCAAATTTTAATTATTCATAGTATGAAAATATCCTGATTGAAATATAATGTAATGTTTGAATTTACTGGTTTTTATTATTATTTTTCCAAATGTAACACTGTTTAATAAAATTAAACATGTCATGTTCTTTTGTTGCTCTTTAAGTCCCTTGCAACAGAAATCATGGCAGATTGGCTTGTATATATGCAATTCATTCATTCATTCACCCAGTCGCTTGATTCATTTGATTTTTCGTGCCATACAGCAATGGCTTAGAACAATAAGCGGCATACTGTAATGGCTAAGAACATTAAAACCAAGTTAATAAAACCATTACATTCTCAACAAATAATATCAATAAAGCAATATAATGACCTCTGAATAGTCTGTCTCTCATTGCAATAACCAGGCTGATATCAATGGCTATATTCACTCAACTGTACTGAATCTTTTCTGGAATAACTAGGTTTTAAAACAGTTTTTTAAAAGTTAAGAATGACAGTATCAATCTTCTATTATAGGGGAGAGTGATCTACAGAAGTGGGGCTCCCATAGGTATTGTATTGTTTACCCTCTTAATCATACGTTACAAGACCAGGGACCCGCAACAAATACTCTTTACAAGCATACCTTAAGCAACAAATTCTGTTTAGGGTAAAAGATAGTGCAGAGACTCATGCCCCAAACCATGCAAGACTTTAAAAATGATTACCAGCATTTTGCACTGAATACAGAAACTAACTAATCAGTGCTTCACATAGAAGTCAATAAGAGCAGGGATCCAATCAACTTCGTCAGAATTAATGGGTTCAGATTTTTCCAGGATAATATCTCAAGATGTTACCTTTAGAGCATCTTCAGATACTCTAGCCAGCTTCCAGTGAATGCAAGTGATTTTATTTGCAAAATAAATAAATTGTTTATAAATAAATAAATTTATGTGCGAGCTACCACCTCACTGTGGCCCATATAGCAATTCGTCTGGCTCATCCTTCCTCAGATAGCTCTTTCTCAATTTAAAGAGGGCAAATGCAATCAGGGCAGAAAAATAATTTGCTTTATTGCACCTACCATCATCCAGTTATCCTAAACCTGAGTTTGTACATTTCAAATTGTATTCTTCTTTGTCTTCCTTCAGGGTCATCCTAAGCATCTTTTTACAGACTTATGAAGCTCCCTAGAAAGAAACAAATAAAATATCTCCCCCCAGCCAAGAAATCAAACAAACAAATTAAATCAGCAGATAGATTTATCAGGAATAATTCTACCCAGGACCCTTGTGCTCTAGAGATCAACTGATTTGTCAGATGCCTGGGTGGATCATTCAGATTGTGCCTGCTGTCAATTATATACCTAGAAATGGGTGGAAAGTACAGTATTTGTAGCTTGGGGGGTAGATTTCTAACAAAATATCTAACAAAATAAAATTCAATGGTGAAAAAAGTAAGGTTCTACATTTAGGCAAGAAAAACAAAATGCACAGGTACAGTATATGTGGTACCTCGCTCAATAGTAGTAACTTTGAGAGGGATCTTGGAGTCCTAGTGGACAATCGTTTCAATATTAGCCAGCAGTGTTCTGTAACTGCAAAAAAGCCAACATAATTCCAGGCTGCATCAACAGAGGGCTAGAATCAAGATCACATGAAGTGTTAATACCACTTTATAATGCCTTGCTAAGGCCACACTTGGAATACCGCATCCAGTTTTGGTTGCCATGATGTAAAAAAGATGTTGAGATTCTAGAAAGAGTGCAGTAAAGAGCAACAAAGATTATTAGGGTACTCAAGGATAAAACACATAAAGAACAGTTGCTGGAACTGGGTATGTCTATGTCTAATTTGATGAAAAGAAGGACTAAGGTGACATGATAGCACTGTTCCAATATCTCAGGGGCTGCCACAAAGAAGAGGGAGTCAAACTATCTTCCAAAGCACCTGAGGGCAGGACAAGAAGGAATGGGTGCTAATCGAGGAGAGAAGTAACTTAGAACTAAGGAGAAATTTCCTGACAGAACAATTAATAAGTGGAACAACTCGCCTTCAGAACTTGTACATGCTTTAACAGTGGAAGTTTTTAAGAAGAGATTAGATAACTATTTGTCTGAAATGCTTTCCTGCCAAAGTAGTGGGTTGGACTAGAAGATTTCCAAGGTTCCCTTCCAGCTCTGCTATTCTATTCTATTCTATTCTATTCTATTCTATTCTATTCCAATCTACTCTACTCTACTCTACTCCTCTCTACTCTACTCTACTCTACTCTACTCTAGCCCAGCCCAGCCAGCCCAGCCCAGCCCAGCCTAATCTAACCTATATTGGTGGTGGTTTGTCTCTGAGCTTGTTGTTTAATTTCCAAATGTTTGGTCACCATTACATATCTCCTTAGCAAGGAATATGCACCCCACAGAAAGAGGAAGAGGCAACAAGGCCTACAGAGAGAGTCAAAACAGGTCAGGTGGTAAATGTGGAGTCATGACATTTCATGCTCATTCAAAAGGAAAGGGGCTTGCACTGTCCCACTACTTCTTCCATCTTGCCTGTTTTTATCTACTCTTAGGATACTGTGAATGCTCCTGTGGGAAGGTACCAGTTCAGCGGGAAATCTAAGATTCATGCTGTTCATCTTAATTGTACATTGATCCCATTCACCCCTGACCTAAGCAAATTCTGTGGAAGCAGCAGCATCATGTCATTAGGTACTATGACTAATATCTGCAAACAAATGAGCAAATGCAGTACAATAATGAAAATAAAGAAAAATGTGGCCATGGGAGAGAGATGCAACTTTTGTACTTATTAAGTAGTAAGTAAATCAACAAAGTAAAAATGTTTTAAAAATCAAAAGTAATCAATTTTTTTAAAAAAAACTTACAATTGGTTGAAAAGGTTATTCAGCCTCAAATATTAGTTTTTGTTTTTCTAAGGAAATATTGAAAGTGAATGAGTGACAGATTCATAAAATTAAGTCATTGACTAAAACATGAGCTGTTTTTTTTCCAGTCTAGTTTGAACATGCTAGATCAGAGGTGTCAAACTCAAGGCCTATAGGCCAAATCCAGCCCATGGGGTCAGTGGTGGGATTCAAATGTTTTTACTACCAGTTCTGTGGGCATGGTTTGGTGGGCATGGCTTGACTTGGTGGGTGTGGCATGGTTTGGTAGGCATGGCAGGGGGAGGATACCGTAAAATCTCCATTCCCACCCCACTCAAGGGGAAGGATACTGCAAAATCCCATTCCCTCCCAACCCCACTAACCTGCTTTCCAACTCCGTTCTCCGGTGCAGGGCAACAAAAGAAGACCCAGCCAATCAGCTTGGACTTGGGAGGCAGAGAATAGATGGGGGCGGGGCCAGTTAGACGTGGAATTTTCCAGTTCTCAGAACTATTCAAAATTTCTGCCACTGGTTCTCCAGAACTGGTCAGAATCTGCTGAATACCACCTCTGCATGGAGTGCTTAGATCTGGCCTAGTCCCACCCTCAAAACAGTGAAGGACCAGTCCATGGTGCCTCAGCCTGGCCCAGGCTGACCAGTCACTGTTCTATAATCTGGTGGTGTCTGATAGTGTTCTGGAAGAAACCATGGCAGCTAAAAACAGAGTTCAAGAGGGCTGAATATCTGGCCCCCTCCCCCTGAGGTCAAACACAATCCTGATGTGGCCCTCAATAAAATTGAGTTTGACACTCCTTTACTAGATTGAAGTTTCCAGAGTCTCCAGTGGCCATTCCTATGAAAATGGAGCATATCCACTTGCAGAATGAATCAATGCGTTGTTATACACTTATCAACTAAAATTTGAGTTAATGAACAGATGACAAATGCATGTATATAAAATTAAATTCTTAAGTTATTTATTTAGAAAATGTATATTGCCGCCTACTTGGACATGGTGACTCAAGGTAGCTTACAAGGACATTAAAAACACAGTATAAAAGAAACAAAAATAAAAATAATAAAAAGGAAAAAGAAAAATAATAAAATAATAACCCTTCACCCACTACCCAGGTGATAACACACATTCTTACTAGCTGTTTAATGGGCTCCATCCTGCTCTGGGTTCCCCAGGCCTGCTGGCTGAACCAAGTCTTCAGGGCCTTCAAGAGAGTGTTAGAGGAGGGCAGTCTAATTTCTGGGGGGCAGGGGTGATGTTCCAGAGAGAGGGAGCCACCACAGAGAAGGCCCTTCTTCTGGGTCCTGCCAGATTTATCTCCTTAGGGCATGGGACCTACAACATTCTTTGCTTCCCTGCTCTAGTTGGTTGACATATGTGACCAACAAGAGACAGTCCCTCAGATAACCTGGTCCCAAGCCATGAAGGGCTTTAAAGGTGACAACCAGCACCTTAAATTGCACCCTGAAGCAAATTGGCAACCAATGGAGTTCCTGCAGGAAAGAGGATACATGTGCACACCAAGGGCTGCACAAAACCACGCAGGCCACTGCATTTTGCATCAACTGGAACTTCTGGATGCCTTTCAGGGGCAGCCCCATGTAGAGCGCATTGCAATCATCAAGACAAGAGGTGACTAGGGCATGAGTGACCATGAGTAGGGATTGTTGGTCCAGGAAATGGCATAATACTAAAAACACAGTGAAATATACTTTTCCCCTTGCCAAAAATAAGTAGTTGGAGACTGATTTGGAAAAGGAAGCAGTTCCAACTTTCACTCACCCATTGAAGCCAAAAGGGGAAAGCCAGATTTGTAAACATGGAGGTGGGACATCAATGTCACTCTCAGCCTTTAATCTTGTTGAGTCCTTTCACAAAGATGATGCACGAGCAGAATTCATACATTTTATCTCTGCAGTCATCTCCAGGAACTGTTTGTTTTATTTTAGGATGCAATCTGTTGGGAGTTGCTTGCAACTCCCAACGTGGCAGGGTAAAAATACAACAGATAACATTTTCCTAAACTCCAGCATGAGGTTCTTTCTTGTCCAGTTTGGAAAAAAAAACTTGCCATGTTTGTCACCATCAGTCTTCCAATTATGGTGTCATTAGTTGCCAAATAATTATATCCTTTCTTAAAAGTCTTTTCCCATTATTATTTGCTGCTTCTGCTTTAACTAGGAACAGGATAGCTGTATGTTGCTAATTCTCTTTGTCTCTTCAAATCCCTTGAAGCAAGAATCTGACCTTTTCATTGATGCTAAATCCCTTGGGCTTGATTCTGTGCTGAGAGATTCCTATTTTTCTCTCTTGATATGTCATATAATGCAATTACTATGTAATCAGAGGCCTATATACAAGTCCCATGTTTCCACTAACCACTGCATCTACCTGATAAAAACACACAAATGATAATGCCATTACTGTAATTTGATTCCTAGACAGAACAAAAGAGTTTAGCCTCCATTCCAGTTTAAGGATTTCATGATTCTATTAGTTAGATTCTATTCCATTAGCAATAGTAAATACTAGTTGCATTTGTGTTAACTCTATTCAAAGATAAATATCTCACCACAAAGGTATAAGCCAGGGCAGTATCCTTCCCCTGCCATGCCCACCAAGCCATACCCACAGAACTAGTAGTAAAAAAACCTGAATCCCACCACCGATGTGACATCACCATGATAACATGAGTTTGACACCCCTTATAGTACATAAGATTGCTTCAATAATTATGGATTCCTTTGAAATACATGTATCCTTTATTCTTAAAATGTCTTTGATGTTGCTGCCTATCCCACACATCCATCACGCTTGATTTTTGCTGATCTTTGGTGATAATAAAGCAAACACTTGTGGCAAAATCCACTCTTCTCTGAAGAAGTTTCTGGGGCATCTGAAGTAATATTGTTAACACCAGATAAATTACTTAGAATTCCAGCTTGTTCTGAATTCTCTGGAGTCCCCACAAGGTCATGTCTTGTCTGTCTCGAGAAACAACTTGTCTGACTGAATCTGTCGCAATAAGAAAGAGGTGGGGCATGGGGTCAGATATGATCACCAGGTTGATCCTTTTTTTATTATAGCAGAGGGCATCTTTAACCTGAGGGAAATGTGGGCTTTGTCAATGCATTCGTTTGTTCATTGTATGCATGTTAAGCAGTTACGCAAGCATTCTCTTGAAAGATTATTATCTTTCAAACAGAGGAAGAAAAGAAATCAAAATTATCTCCAGGAACACAAAATCAGGGGAAAGAAATATTGAAACCAACAGATTGGAGGAGGTGAGGGGTGAGGAAGGAGAGTGAACATAAATCTTACAGAACAATAAAATGGCTGGAAAAAACTGCCCTCAAGGCAGCTGCAAGCTCTATGAAATCAGCAAAAGGGATAGGGCTACAGAAAAAAACATCCAAGGTTTTATTGTTGCTAATTAGCTATTTATCTCTTCACTTCAAATACAGTCCCCATATTAGTGGTGGAAAGTCATTCCAATTATGCTTGTTATTTAAAACATTATCCTATTTTGGAAGTTTTATTTTCTGTTTTGCTCGCATGTAGGTACACACTCTGAAGAAAAAAATAAAAATAAAAACAGGAGACCTGGAAGTCTGAAAGCTGAACTGAAGATCAATTTATGTCTAAAAAAAGAAAACAAGTCCGAGAACATACATTATGGGAAATTACAGATTTCAAATCCAATGGAATCTTGAATGCTTTGTTTACTTGGTAACTCAGATGTTTTTTTGGTCCAAGTCCAGTTTCACTCATTAGTAACTGAGCTTTAGAAGTTCTCCATGCTGCTTCAAAAAAACAGCTTCAGAGGAGCATCTTCCTTTACATTAGCCAAAAGCCTTTAAAAATGTGCACTGCGGTAAAAACTAAATTGAGACCTGTCTGTGCAGAATAATAGCACACAAAGCAGTGACAGTTGTCAGAGAAAGTAGTTTTTTAAAAAAACACATTTCACCTGGTTGGAGACCAGTAGGACTAAATTAGGATTGTTTCTGCATCACAGTGAACAATTGTGAAGCACTCCCAATTTAAACCAAGTAAGTACCCCAAATTAGCAGGAGAAATTATGAATTCTTCCTTCAGGCTACCTTCGATGTAAAACAAGCTTTCAACATACAAGCCAATCCTCTCTCCGCTGAAGACTCTTATGTTTTTACAGATGTCATACAAATATTAGCAACACATAATGTGGAATAAAAAAAATTACTGTTCTGTATAACTTGGAAGGTTCCAAGTAGTCAATTCTGATTGGCCAGAAAGGCCAGTAGTGGATTGGTTCATTAGGAACCAAAAGAGCCTTTTCGAATAAAAGCAAGGGTGATCTCCCATAGGTAATTGGTGCTCCACGACGATAGCGACTCCCGCCATGGTGACGAGCTGTCGCAAGAGTGACGTCCAACGCGGCAAAGAGTTCACTCAGACAACTCCGAATAAGAACGGTGTCTTGAGGTTCAAACAAGTCTTTTATATTTGAAAGGTTTTTTTGTTCTTGTGACGCACCCCAAAGCTCAAAGACACGTTAATATATCATCCTAGCAAACGAGATGCAAATGGTTCTGCTCTCCATTCGGCCTAACGCATTGATGAAGCGGGAGGAACTACAATTATAAAAATTAGATACAGACCAAGAATGACTTAAGATCCCGTATTTATTTACTAGGATTGCGGTGCCGTCTTATTGCTTTGACCTATTTATGACTTTCATGTTGGTGAATACCTGTTTCGCTCATTCCAAATTCATACAAAGACATTCTGATGCCGTCAGTCGCCGACAAGGCACAGAATTTTCTTTATTTAATTTCAGGCCGATTTCCTCTGACACTTTCGTTCAGCACTCACATACACCTCACGCTCATAGCCTCTATATAATCTGGGCAATCAACGTTCATTTTTGCACTGAACACTTCGGACGTCATCAACAACGTATGGAATGACCAACTTTCTATATCCGTTCAATAGCCTTCCATGCAGGCTACTTGAGCATGCATGGGGCAGCCTCACGTACCGAATTGAAGTCTGTTAATCTTGGACAAAGCCCTCTAATGAGTTAACCTATTCGATCTCCGTGCCTCAGCTCATAATGCAGGCGTCTACTGAAGTTGCTGATAGATAGACTCGGCCAATCAGATCTTGCAAAAAATTTTCCCTCCCCAGTGAGTGCCAGTACAGTGCTGCAGACTCGCCGTACCCACCCCCCCCGGCGGTATGCAGATTTGCTTGTGCGCACTGGTTCAGCGGTAGCCCTCGTATCTACCTCACACAAATGTGCAAGACCCCATACTGGTTCTTAACAGCGTGTTCTGTTCTGGTGTCTCCACTGGCCATCGGTCAATTGGATTCTATGACCACATACTGTCCGCAATCAAACTTTAATTTAACTTGCTCAGCATCACATATTTTGGGCTTTTATGCCAAAGGGCGCTCCGTCCTGGCTACTTTAGATCTTCACTCCAGTCAGCTAATTCCCCTCTGCGAAGAAAGCCGAGGCTAAAGGCACATTCGCGCGCTCCGCCAGTACTACCACTCCAGAGTTCCATTTGAAGACCATCCTGGAACTTCGTATAAGCAGGATTCTCCTTCACAATACGGCCTCGCCAGACCTATTGCGGCTTCTCAGGTCATCTACCCGATGCCCCATGGCAACGAACCATTCGACTGCCCCACCCCACCCCCTCCAGCAAGGCTGGGATGCCTGTCTAAAGTCAGAAGTAGTACATGGCAGGCCTTCACGGCTGTTGTTTGTAAGTTACTTTGAAGTGCCCCCAGATCTACCAACGGGAATCCCTATTGTCTCTGGTTAGTCTTCTCTGAGAATCTATATTTTTAAGTTTTATGAGTTCATATTTGTCTGATGGGTTTGGAATCAACCGACGTCATAATCTGTGTTCAGACCACCACTCTGCTCAGAAAGCATCCTCCCGAGCTCCAATAACCCCCTCCTCTCACAAGGCTTCCTTTAATGGATCACTTTACAATTCATGACTTTTTCCCACTCTCTCCGTCTGTGCGTAATGCCTACTCAGATGGAGCAGTCTAAGTGTGTGTTCTTCTCCGCTTGCTGGTATCTTGCTCCGCAACTCCCCATAGTTTCCTGTCGGCCTTGCCTCGACGTTCAGTTCTTTAGCGTACGCGCAGGTCAACACCGTGTCTGCTAGGGACTCCTGTTTTCTCTCGATTTCCCACGAGCCCAGAACTCCTTTCGATATGTCCCCACCCCTCTTTTCTGGCAAGCCTCGACAGAGTAATGCACCTCACCAGGACCAACTCACAGTTGGCTCAGGGGACGCGGCTCTTCTACGCAACCCAAGAACATTACTCGCCAATTTTTCTTGCTCTCTCAACAATCTTTTTGGGTCTGAATAAAGGGGTGGACCCTCATCGTCATCCTACATCAAGTGATCTGATTGACATCGATCTAGGTCCTTCGTACGGTGTGTGTTTGTGGAGCTTGCTTCATCTCTCTGCCTGAGATCTTTAAATTTATGAAGAAGGTTAATTGTGGTAGAATTGGCGTTATCCACCACATCTTCATAGTGGCACCGACTTTACTTTAGCGGCTTCGCAGCGAGTTGCTTACGCACGATTAGCTCTGCCCAACCACGGCATCCATCGTTAGGTCATGATCTTACAGAGTTTCGGGGCACTATTATGAAGGAGTAGAGTCCTCAGCGCACTCAGAGACACTGATCTACCCGCATTGCAAATCACTCCATGATTTTGGAAGTTCACGAAGCTCTCACAACTATGCACCGCGCAGACTCGCAACGAAAATCAGCACAATGGATTCCGTTTTCCTCTGGTTCTCTCTTAAACATTCACTGTCTCTTGATGAGGTTTGAGACACCGCGGCGTGTAGTGAGCTTTCAGCATTAAGTTTAGCTCAGATCAGGTCATCTGTTTCACGTCTCTGGGCTTCGCCAATGCTTCGCCATCTAAATACGGCTGGCCCACAATCGTGTTAGGAGAAGCCCTTTTCGCTGATCGGAAATTTCTTCATTTCATTCGGTCTCAGCAACATCAGGAAACGATCATATAAGACTCCATCTTCTCATTGGGACTGAATGGTGCAGCGCGGCGCCTTATTACCCAGCCGCATCACATCTAGACCGTAGGCTCTTTCTCTCGCCGCACCTACTCGGCCTTCCTGCTCTCGTCAGGACGACCCCTCAACACCCTCGCTAACCACCAACAAAGTGTTCGCGTCTGGAAAAGAAAGATCGCGTGAGAACTGGGTTCGCATAACCACTCTTTTATTACGGTTAACAGCAGACAAGTAATAAGGACACATTCTGCTCCAGCAGCGGCACGCAACTTCTATACTACCCGAGGTTCTGCATGCCGGCTCTGTCAAGCCATGACATAATCTTTATCTTTGCACCTTGCAGCCGACTTCTTCGAA